>BDUI01000235.1:283050-325477 GCA_002335545.1 Apodemus speciosus
TAGCTAGTACCTCAAGTACTATATTGAAAAGATATGGTGAGAGGGAGCAGCCTTGTCTAGTCCCTGATTTTAGTGGGATTGCTTTGAGTTTCTCTCCATTTACTTTGATGTTGGCTCCCAGTGTGCTGTAAATTGCTTTTACTATGTTTAAGTATGGGTCTTGAATTCCTGTTCTTTCCAATAATTTTAGCATGAAAGGATACTGAATTTTGTCAAATACTTAAAAATCTATTCTTTAATTACCTGCTTATAGGAATCAGGCAGTTTTTACCATTTGACTCTATGTCTCAAAGCAGCCATACTGTGTCTCTTTGCACAGCAGAGGATCCCAGCATTTCTGAGCTGAGACTCTCCCTGTGTTCCTTTGTTCCAGTTGTATGTGCATTGGAGCCTTGTGACTCACTCTGATCCATTTGCCAAGAAACCAGTTCTCCCCTCTTCCTAGACTTGTATCACTGTGTATGTGTAATCCATCTGAGAAGTCCTAAATTAAGAGTGGGTTCTTGACTTCCATGTTGCATGCTATCTGCTGTTCCCTAAACTCTGGGAATGAGCCATGCTACCAGCCTCCAACCAGAAAATATTAGATCCTTGGATGAAAAACACAGACACATGCAGTTGCTTAATTTCAACTTTCCTTTTTGGCTCAAGTGCTGGGTGCTTTTAATCTACCTCAGCTAGTGTGCCCTTCCCAGTACTCCCAGTTCAGCACCCTAAATCTGTACTCAACTTCAATTGCTCAGAGTCATTCAGTCCCAGTTCAACATCCCCAGCCTCCCACCTGTAGAAGTGTCCTGTGGCCACTCTGCCCAAGATCTCACATGAATGGTTGGCTTTTCTTCCTCTGAATCATGACAAAATTCCTTTCCCCTCTCTCTCTTTGTGTTGTAGTTGCCCTGTGGGAACCCAGAAGTCCTGTGTATTCTGCCCAGCAGTTAACCATTAGCATCTTTATTGATCGGTCAAGAATCAATTGGGGAGCAGGACCTTAGCATCAGAACTACCCTTACACACCCACGTGCACCTGCATACAAACACACACACATTTTTTTTCTTTAGATTGCTTTGAAGTGTTTGATCTGAATGGTGATGGCTTCATTTCAAAGGAGGAGATGTTCCACATGCTGAAGAACAGCCTTCTCAAGCAGCCCTCTGAAGAGGACCCTGATGAAGGGATTAAAGATTTGGTTGAAATTACACTTAAGAAAATGGTAAGTATGTATAATTTATATGTTTAATATTGAAACTTATAGGATATCCACAGGACAGAAGTAATAATTGAGTTACAGCGATTTTCAGTATTCTCTTTAGTTAAATAAGATTTAACATTTGCTTGTTAATAAAATATTTTCTTTGGGCAACAGGTGTGGCTCAGTGACAAAACACTTGCCTACCATGTCAGAGGCTCTCAATTCCATGCTAATAACACCCCACACTCTCCCCTCCACACACTATAAAAGTTATTTTCAATTTTACATCATAATCTCTCATTCTCCTTTTAATACCTGACTGAGAAAAAGAGTGTGCATTTGCAGCAAGAAGGCCATGTTCTGACTGACCCAGGCTGTGCACCTCACAGGACCATGACCATGATGGGAAGCTGTCTTTTGTAGACTATGAGAAGGCCGTGAGAGAAGAGAATCTCCTGCTAGAAGCCTTTGGGCCATGCCTGCCTGATCCAAAGGTAACAATATTCCTTTTGTTGAACCAAATCCTAATTTGGAACCACTAGCCTAGGACATCTCAGCTTTCACTATGGAAGTCAGAAAAATATGAGCATAGAAAGGCCCCAGTGAAGAAGGGACAGCTTCTCTCAGGGGACTGTTACACCTCACTGTTCACTTGTTTTCATTCCTTTATGCATTAATCCACTTTGGAATGGCCTCATGAGGCTCAGTGTGTCAGAAGCCCAGAAGAAAGACTCAGGGTCTGCACTGGAGGGCAAAAACAACATGAAAAATCATTACACAACATTGGGATATATATATAATTATAATAATATTACATGATTTGCACGGTGCTTGCACTATGCCAGGCAATGATTCAAGAATGAAACCACATAACACCCAATTTATAATTGAGAAATCGAACAGAAAATTTACACATTTTATGAAAGCTAACTTATCTAACTAATGGAGTGACAGAGGGGATAAGCTGGCATCATTTTCCATAAAGAGTGTGTAGAAGGTGGTGCTGGGCAGGTAAAAGAACATCCACACCATCCGAACCATAGGAAGACAGGAAGACTTATCCATGGAACCAGGTCAAAGATAAACTAGCCAGATAAGATACGGACGTAATCCATGCAAAAGAAGTGACATAAGTACAAAAGAAAAAATGGGGGAAGAATGGGAAGATGGAGAGATGGAGGGAAGGAAGGAAAGAGGGAGTAGGAAGTGTTTTACAAAAGAGCCTGGTATATACTTGGCTAGACATGAGGTAACAGGTACCTAGAAAGACTATGTCCTGCAGAGCCTGTGTTTGTCTGGAAAGTGATAAGGATATGGATGGATTTAAGCAACCAAATAATGCAATATATGTGCATCTCCATCTCTTGACCTCTAGTTTCTATCCCTAGCAATCAACGCAAGTGTCTTCAAATATTTTCTAGAAGTTTCTAGTTTCTCATAAACTTGAATCTCTCCTCTTTCCCCTGTGTTGTCAAATGATTGCCTGTTTCCAGCAACTTCATCAACCTGAAAGCCATGTTTGGTTTCTCCTGGCACTCTAAGCTACTCCTTTAGCATTTAGCCTTAACTATAGCCCAGGACATTTGCTACTATCATCTGTTGTGACTAAATAACTAGCTGTGTTACTCCCACTATTTTTCCCTACTGTCTTTCCACTGTAACATCCACTGTATTTGAAAATGCAGAGTACATCATGCTCCACCTTTTTTCCACAACCTCCAGTGAAATCTCCATATGCAGATTCTGTATCCTGCCTTTCCAGAAATGTCTGCTTCCATATTCTCTCAGGCATTGCAATGGAGGCAGTCAACTCTATGCTCATCACTTCCTGCTATGTCCTTCACATCTCTTTCCCAACCCTTCACATCCTCAATTCTCTAAGTCACCCAAACTCACTAGGCTTACTGCATTGTTCAGACAGTCTTTGCCTCCATACCCTTCATCTTTGTGTTCAAATTTACTTTTTGTACTATCATTTCACCATATTTATTGGTATGAATATTGTCTCATCACATGAGTATGAATTTCCTGAAGTCAGGAAAGCAATTTGTTTGTCTCAGTTTTTGCACTATTTATACATTGAGTTCACAGAATAGATGTCTAGAAAAACATGGATACATGAATGGAGATGTAGATGAATGGATAGAGGGATGAATGGATGATCTCAGAATTTCCTGGTAGAAAGTACTTAGTCTGTCCCTCTCCCTTGTTCAAGAACTGTTTAGCCATTCTTTTATACCTTTTCAACATTCTTAAATTATTCTCTATCTACTAAAACCTCCCTGTTAGAATTCTAAAGGATTTAAAAGATTTTTCCTTTAAAAAAACAAACAAACAAGGAGGTGGAGACATAGCTCAGCAGTTCAGAGCATATGCTTCTTTGTTGATTACTCTAGTTGTGATCCCAGTACCCACATCTGTCTCTCACTCTGTCTCCAGGGAAACTTGATGCCTCTGAAATTTGCCGACACCCACACTCATGTGTATACACCCCACACAGAAACACATACACATAATTTTTTTAAAAAAGAATTAAAAAGCAAATGGAAAGGGCAGGATAAAAGGAAGGTAGAGAGGGAGGATATATATTCACATGAGTTTCATAGCCACTTCTACTTGTACAGATACATGTCTTGAGAAAAAGGTCCAATTTAAGATCAGTACTATCATGTGTTACTCCCATCTTCTAGAATCTTGTTGGTAAAATTACCCTCTTTCTCTTCACATCCAGTTAATGAATCTCATGAATGTCCTTGGGTCTTTGGATGTGCCCAAGTTCCTAGAAGTTCAGAACTCAATGTCGGTCCCCACTGAAACCTCATACCCAGATTGTACCCCATGTTTCTGGCCTCCACTAGGTTGAGCAATTCTGACAAGCAATTCGGAGTCAAAAACACATGAAGAAGCTACCGGTACTCGTTGCATTAGTCAGAGCAGAGGTTCTCAATATGTGGGTTTAACCCATTGGGGGGGGGTCAAATGATTCTTTCACAGGGATCACCTAAGACAATCATAAAACACAGATATTTACATTATGGTTCATAACAATAGCAAAAGTACGGTTATAACATAGCAAAAAAAATTAAGTATATTCTTGGGGGTTACCATAACATAAGCGACTATATTATTAAAGAGTCCAAGCATTAGAAATATTGAGGACTACTCTAGAGAAACAGAAAAAAACTGATAAAAAGAAAAATGTATGTGTGTATTTGAGATTTTTGGTAGTGCCCTACTGTATATGGTTTAACTATTCTAATAGTGGCTGTTCCATAATGTAAAGTCCAAGATTCCAGTACTTGTTTAGTTCACAATCCTGGATATCTCATCCAGTCTTCAGTATTCCTTGGGTTCCCAAAGAAGTAGACTCCCATCCCAGCGAAGGAATCCACTGGCTATGGAGAGTTAGGGCAAGCAAGCCAAAAACAAAAGGATCCTTCTTCCATGTACTTTATGTAGGCTGCTTCCAGAAAGTGTGGCCTAGATTTCAGGTACTTTTATCCACCTCAAATAATCCAACCAAGAAAAATTACTCAGTAGCATGGGTTTTAGCTAATTCCAGATATAATCAAGTTAATAACTAAGAACAGCCACCACACTCACCTTCTTTGTGACCCTGTCTCTCCATTGTTTTGTTTTGTCCTTCCTCTTCTTTAAGTCTATATTAAGTTCAGCACCTTTATCTTACAGAGCCAGATGGAATTTGAAGCCCAAGTTTTCAAAGATCCACATGAATTTAATGATATGTGAATTCCTAAATGTATTGTTGTAAGTGCAGAAGGAGCCACATTAAGTTCATCTGTTCTTCTTAGCTCAGAAGATGCTGTGGTGAGATTCACTTCACTTGTATGTATTTCAGTTCAGGATGTCCTCAGAGATGCTGGGTTTGACAAGCGAGGTTGACATTGTTAAAGATATTTCACAACATGGACTCTGTTAAGACACATACCTGTCATAAATCTCCAGATTAATCAAAGTAATTAACAAATTATATAGTCATCACTTATGAATATAATCTATATGTCAGAGTCTGATTATACATTGAAATTTTGTTGAAACTACAGTTTCCTTCATAGCAATAAGTGATGAAGATAGTAACAACAACAACAAAAAAATAAGAACATGCCAGGTACTAGGGACTACACAGCAAGATGAAGAACACATGGGGACTATTTAATATGCTTTCTTCTGTTATGTGAGACTTTGCTTCAACAGCTCATAAACATTGGAGGGCAAAGATGTGTCATGCACACTTTCATAGCCATCATAGCAGTTAGCCTTCTGCATGTAACTGGCCCTCAATAAATATTTCAGATTGGATTTAAAGACAGAAAATTGCCATGTGATTACCCTCTATCCATGATAGAAGTCTCCATTTCATGAGACCAGCTTTTAGTTACTCTCTGGAGGCATGTCTGACCTATGCATTGCAGTCAGATGCCAAGGTCGATTCTGCTCTGGCTTCTAGGGTCATGCCTCTCTCACTTTGCTATCATGCATTCACCATTACCATATGTAATATAATGTCATGGCTCCACACTGTCTGATGTACAGTATATAACTTATTATCAGGGATCATATCACATTGTATAATAATGCTGTTGGCCAATTATGTCAACCCAAAGACTCCACGGGGTGCTGTGGGCATCATGTGGCAATGAAACAGTACCCTCCCCCACTTGAGGTCTCTGTGAGCTCTCTTTTACATCTTCGTAGTCACAGGAGAGCAATTGAGAGGATGAACTATGTGGTACCTTCACCTGATGTGTACATGCTCTAGAGAACACATGAAAAAGCAAACCCACTTCCTTGTTATATACGCATTAAGTTTCTGCAAAGTTTATATTGTATACAACAATTGGCTGCTACTAATACCTGGAACAAGCAATTCTATAAAATAAACTGACTTATATAAGGCACTTTTAATGAGTAGTTTCTCTATGACAGTTATAAATAATAAAACACAGTATTTATATTTCTAGCTTCATTGGGAAATGTCAACCAAAATACTGTGTAAGTTATACCCAATGTTTTTATGTGTATATGACTAAATAATTATTACTTAAAATTTAAGTAACATATCTATCAACTTAAAAGTCAAGTAGTATATATCTGTCTGGCTTGAATATAGTCTGGCCTCACAGGAAGCTTCAAGTATATCAATATATCTTTTGTTGAATAACTGAAACTTAGCACATCTTCACTAACATACCCTCCTTTCTTCTTAATGGTGGTCATAGCCACATAGCACCCTACTTTCTGCAGCTGTAAGATTCTCAGCTTTAAATTCAGATAGAAGAGTGAGATGTTGTAGTACTTACTATATTCCGTGTGAGGTATTCTATGTTTTCATAATGTCCAGCTTACCAACAGTGTCAAAATTATACAAAATCCCATTTTAATTCTAAATGATATCCCCCAGTAAATGTATATAAAATATATAAATGTAGATCATGATCACACTGTCTTTTTCTATTTGCCTAATGGCAGACAGGTTATTTCTGCATCTTGCTTGTTTACCTGTATCATATAAATGCTATGAAATGAATGCAAGAGTCTGGTATCCCTCTTTGTGATAGATTTAATTTCATTTGGTACCTCTGTTTCCACTTTGTTGCACTCTTTCCCATGATGGCTGTCCTAATGTACATGTCCACTAATGCTATGAGGATTTTTTCCCATAAACTGCCAGCATGTGTTACTTTTATATGTCTTTTTAACACTAGTCATTAAAATTTGGGAAATGACATCATATTGTGATTTGGACCTGTACTTCCTTAGTATGTAGCAACATTAAACACTTTTTTCTTCTTCCTCTTGATTTTATTTCATTTTCTTTTGTTACTTTACATCCCGCTCACCCTTTTCTAAAGTGTTGGTCATTTGTATATATTTACAAAACACAAAGTTGGGCCATTTGCCCAGTTTGCATCATATCTTCTGGTGTAAATGTGGTTCATTGAAAAAATTCAGAAGCTTAAGAAACTAAAATACTAAAATACTGGAGTATTGGTTAATATTTTGGTGAGTCCTTTTAGTTTTTAGAGGCATATTTATGCTTGCTTCAGCACATGTGCAGGTTTGCATGTGATTGCAATGAAACTGCATCTCTTCCAGATGCTGCCTTGTTAACACATTTTAGGTTGGCCAGTGTTTGTCCACAGCCTGACTTGTCTTACCTTCTATGTGTCAGTGCCACCATCAACATCAGGCCACTGATCATTGTGTACATTAAATTTATTCTAGTGTTTGTAATTAAAATAACTAATGGTGAGCACCCTGGAGGCCTATCTCACATGCCTCACCATTGACTCTATTGGAATCAGTTTGAAAATTAAATTGTTGTGAAGTCATGTGTGGTCCTGAAGTTCTCACAAAGCTGCTCCTGGTCTATGAGAATACAAGTTGCATCACCAGTAAAAGCAGTATTTTCAGAACCTTGGATGGTTAGTATCATGTTTTATCATGATAGTTGTTCTCTGAAAGTCCTAGTTTTCTTTCTTTTGCTATGATAAAGACTATGACCAAAATCAACTTGAAAAAGAAGGGGTTTATTTCATATTACACTTCCAGGCAAATATCCATCACTGAAGGGACTCAGAGCAAGAAATCAAGGAGGGCAGGAATCTGGAGGCAAGAAGAGAAGCAGAAGCCATGGAAGAATGCTGATTACTGGCTTGCTCCTAATGGGTTACTCAGCCAGTTTTCGTCTGTCATTCTGAGCTCCCAGGGGTAGCACTGCCCTTGTTGGGCTCAGCCCTCCCACATAGTTATTAATCAAAACATGTTCCACAGACTTGCCTGTATGGAAGCATTTTCCTAAACCCAGTTTCCTCCACCCAGTTTACACTAGTTTGTGTCAAGTAGACCAAACCTAAATAGCATACTACACCTAAATTTCTATATTGTCTTCTATATGAATATCCATTCTTATATAACATTATTTAAATCCTAAAAATGTGAATAAAAAACTATAAAGTCAATGCACATTCAGGTGATGCTGGCACACAACGCAAAGTGCACATATGCCTTGTCTACTAGCTTCCCAATATGTACAGGAGCACACCCTCTTTGCTCACAATGTAAATAAAACTTTTTCTTCTGTTACTATGTCAAAGAGTTTGGATTCTCTTAATTTTGTTGCTGTGGCAACTCCAGTGATTTCAACAGATATATCCTCACTTGATTCCAGGCATGTTTGAGCACACAGAGTTCTTTGTAGTACCATCTTTCTCCCTTCTGGCCTACCCTGAGCCATTATCCTTGCTGCTTGGCTTGATTTACTAGCAAAGCATATCCAGCATGCAGACTAGTCCCCTGCTTGCCCTGGAGTGAGCTGGGATAATGAAAAGTACTTACAACAGGTCAGGATGAGTTATCATTCTTTTCATGGACTCCTTACAGCTTTTGCTTTCACTTTTCTGTTCTGTTCAATAGAACTAACAAACACTACCCTGGGCCACTGAAGAATGAATACACACTACCCCATAAGCAGCACTGAGACTCTTTTTGGAAAAGTACTTTTAGGTACCTACAGGATTTGAAAACTACCATCAAAAACTGGTAGCCTTGTATTCTTCCTGACAGATATCTCTGTGTACAAGACAGTACTTGTAGGAAATGAGGGCTGGAATTGCTCACACCATGAAGTCATCCAACATGCATTAGGTTACTAGTTTGTATGATACAGTGAGGGTTGAAGTGGCTTAAATCAGTGGTATGGTCTCTCATCTTTTGTGTAAAGGATCATATCATATGAGGCACTGACTGTGTCATTGCCTGCTATGGGTTCATGATGACAACCCCTGTTCTCTAACACATACAGGTATATCAATTTAAACCAAATGTTGATAAGAGGGACAAAAATCAAATATGATTTTAGAATATTCAAGACACTAAAACTGAATACAAGAGGGGGCTCTAAGTTTCATGGCTGAACTCTTTGTGGGTCCTCACAAATCGCCATTCTTGCCAGAGCTAATTACTAGTTCTCACCAAGTTTGAACAAGAGAAGCTTGAGAATGTCACTACAGAGAGGGGGGGTGAGGAAAGAAGAAAAGGAGGAGGAAACAGAGGCGGGGAGAAAAGGAAAGAGTATAAAAGAGCCAGTGATATGGCTCACTAGTGTATTATTCACAGTTTGAAAATCTGAGGCTTATGGTATCATGATGCCTTCCCAACTACAGGAAGGCAGGTAGAAAGATCTTCCAGCCTGTGTTATCACTAAATTATCAAGCCAATTGCATATGGAGCACACTTCAGGAGACATGCTCATCTCATGAGAAATATGAAAGCCAACACATTGAAATGCTTTAGTCAGGGTGACATTACACTTGGATAGCAGTTGATCATTTATAACTTCTTGTGGATCTCTTGTCTCCTACATAGCTTGTCAAGAAAATGTCCTTCCCCTAAGACATACACACTCTCTTGTTTACTTTTATTTTCCTCCTATCTGGCCCTATTATCTGGCCCTCACAGATCACTGGAGTGGGTGCTTGTTAGCTTAATAAGTATTTGAAGATACTGAGTGAAATACAATCTATCTTCTGTTTATGAGTTTAGGGATCCTGAGGCATCTGTAGCTAGGAGCTGCATGACATGGAGTCTTGGAGTCTGGAATGACAACTGATCTGCAAGGCTAAAAAAAAGCAGAAAATACAGAAGTCCTTCTGGGAGTGAGGACCCTCAGAGAAGGAAATTCAGAACAGAGTACAATACTCAAACGACTGGAATAATCTTTTTTAGTAAATGTTCATAAATATGCCAAAGCCAGAGATGGACTAGAATCGGTTCACAGCCTCAACTGTGCCTTCTACAATGATGCAATGAGCAAGTATTTCACATTATTGCATCAGTTTCTCACAGGTAAGTGTCAGCATTATTGATAGTTTTCATCCACAGAATGAGGAAACTGGGCTCAACATAAACTCGAAGTTTGATATTTGTTCATGGCTGGAAATGAACATATCTATCTTCCAGAAGAATCTTCAAATGTGCCCTTGAGGCTGTGGTTTGCTGCTGCATTAAAATACACATGCAGTGAGAATCATCACTTCCTCCTATATGAGCATGCCTTGAGAAATCCTATTCGTAACCTGGACATAAAGCTAGGCCTTACCAAGCTTCCAGATGTTATAAGCTATATACAGAAGTCACTAGGCTGACACCACTTTGGTGACCAGCCCAGACAGTTAAGGTGGGCTATTGCTGGACTGTGGAAAGAATAAAGAAGTTGGACTCCTTATTGAAAGACAAGGTATATGCCTTTATGCCCCATCATTGGGTAACAGAGGAAATCTATCTGGAGAGGAAGATGCTAAAAAATAAGACACTGAACCAGCTGGCAAACACAAGAAACCAAGGTAGGGTTACTACATTGCCACAAAGAAGCCAAAGGTACTACTAATCAATACAGATTGAAAAACCCAAATCAAGCTTTATTGTATCACTGAGCTCAGTGAAAAAGCCCTACCCTAGCATGGAGGAAGTCTTGAGCTTAATTCTCATTGTCAAAGAAATAAACCAGAACAAAAATTATTCAATGTGCTTTTACACTGGCCTCAAAGAGTATATTACATAGGAATGAATCTAATGTTTGACTTGTGTGAAAGTATATGAAACTAAAACCCCACAGAGTAAACAAGACCTTGTATACAAGCTAGTGAATTCCAATGATCCAAATCTTGTCTGAATTTCCATAAGATATGTACTTTCTTCTGCCACAGCAACTGAAGATAATTTCAAGTGTAAAAAGCATGTGTAAAAAGATTTCTTCCTCCTTTGAAGAATGGCATGCAGGAAATTACCATGGTGTTTGTGTTGTAAAAGGAGGGAAAAGAAAGATATAACAGAAAAGGAGAAGACAAATGATGGGATAGGGTAGAAAAGCAAAATCCATGGTTTTTTTCTATGACATTTCTTTTAAAGATCAGTGAGAGAGGAGCAAGAAAGCTAAAATGCTGCTTTCTGTTCCTTTTGTGGGCACACAATCAGAAATCATCAGGGGGCTGGTAAGATGAGCTGGCCTCTAGGCTGTCAGCAGGCACAGGACGTGGAATGGAGCAGCAGGATGTGAAGCAGGCCAGGGCCTGTACCAAGTCCCAGGTATGTGCTGAGAGGCAGGCACTGGCCCACAGCAGGTGCAGCACAGTCAGTGCCCAGCGGCCTCAGGAAAGGAAAACCTGCAGGTGCAGTCAGGACATGCCCAGATCCTCCCCAGCCACGCGATTTTCTGAATAGCTGTCCTATCCTCATTGTGTGTCTGCAAGATTATGGTTTGCAGTGGGAGGAGATGCAAGAGAGGGAGTGGCTTGGTGGAGTCTCCGGTTCTGGAGGCTTTGATGACACACAGGCTGCCTCAGAAGTTCGGGGTATCTCAGGAGGTGGAACAGCCTTAGAGTCTTGACAAGTTGAACTGGCTTGGAGGGAAATGTCCCCTGCTATCTCTTATGCAATGCACCCCTATCATTAGCCAGTGTCTGAGACACAGGACAGAATACCATCCCTTTCTCATCTAGGTGCTACCTGCTGCCTTCCACACTGAAGAGTCTCGTCTTGCAACAATTACTCAGTGCCCATAATGCTGAGAAATTCCTGTGACTTCCTGAACTTTATATCTGATGAAGAAATATATCTAGCTGCAGAAATAGTGTGCTCAGCATTTTATTAAGCAACCCCTCAGTCTTTCTCATAACCTGTAATCAAAAGAGTCTACTGAAAGGAACACAGGGCAACCCACAGGACTTTGCTGCTTCTGGGAAGAATGTAAGAGTATGGTATACTGGGAAATAAACTTCATACTGGGAAAGATAAGTATGAATAATAATAAGATCTGACCTCGTGATAGGGAAGAAGGGAGGGAGAAAGAGAGAGTAGGAAGAGGGAGAGAGGGAGGGAGAGAGAGAGAGGGAGGGAGGGAGGGAGAGAGAGAGAGGGGAGAGGGGAGAGGAGAGAGTGTGTGTGTTCTGGTTACAAGAAACCAAAGATGGAAGAATTGTCCTAGGCTGTAGCTGGACTAGGTATAGGACACCTTCAGTTCCTCTCCAGCTAAAGTTGCTTCCTATGCTGGGATCTTGAAATTTGGCTGTGCTTTGAACTCAATTCTCATAACGAGATCTAAACAAGACCTCCATAGTATCATTCTAGGAGCTGAGTTCCTCCTCCAACACCACCTGATCAGCTTCATCCTAACCTACAGCCTTGATTCATGGGTCAGCACCCAGATGAGATCATAGCACTAAAGTGCCTTGTGCACCTAACACCTTGTTTTATGCAGCTGCAGGATTTGGTATGAATTAGGGGCTATCAACAAAATATAGTCATGGTAAGGAAATTTTAAGTGATACTTTAAAAACTATTTTACAAATGTGCCTACTTCATACAGGACACTCAGTAAACACTAGCTCCAATGATTATTATGTTCAGATATTTCTTATGTAAAGATCTGTGTGCTTTGGCACATTTTATTGGCATATCTTCCTATTCAGCATCACTTTACCAAGAATGGCTATGATTTCAGCAACTAGCTTGATCCTCTCCTAGAACTCAATAGCAGAGATCCACTAGGTGCTGGCCCACCTTCAACTCCTGAACAGAACTGGATTCCTTTCTCCATGAATCAGCTCCCTCCTTGGGCATGCCTAGAGGAAGCCAAGACAGGTGGAGTTTTGCCTTCCTGCATAGGTGATTAAAACATTCCTTATTAGATGTTGCACAAATATCTTCAACACAAAAGTACTCAACTCAGAACATAATGGTCCATTGTCAGAGGATTCGCCTCTATGTCAAATCAATAATCTCTCAATTGTGTTTTTATAAAAATCATGTCCCAGGCACACAGGTCATTGTGAAAAAAATCTTTTCTCCAACTTATAGTAGGCACATAGCTAAAAAGCTGTGTACTTTTGATCATTCAATATCTGCTCTTAATTTAGGTTGTGGATGCCTCACCCACCTCTTCTTTTCCCACCTCTCCTCAGTCTGTATACGTTTGTGATGTGTGTGATGTACACATATCCGTGCATGCACAGATACAGCAAACACACCCTTACATTTAGTGAATCCCTCTCCTCTGAGAATTCTGTGTTCTTATTTTCATCTGTTGCAACAACTGCTTTCATGTCTTGCAGATGAAGAGAGATGATTTATTTACATAGTCTTTTTTATCATCTTGCTGGACTTTCTCAACACCTCATAGAAGGGAAAGAGCAAGTTGACCCTATGTGGAAGCTAGATAATATGAACTGGAGAACAAGGTGGCAGATAAGTTTCTAGGTTATGACTACATCCTACACATCCCCCTACAACCATTTATGAGTGCAGCAGGGAAGCTGGTGATTATTGACTATGGAGATCCAAGGTAGGGAAGTGCAAGCTAAGTCTATTAGGCCGTCGCTTCTTAAATTTAGTGTCACAGGATGTATGGTGTCATGTAACTGAACAGTGGATTACTGAAAATTTAGCAACAGTGAAAATACATTAACTTATACCTGCAGTGTCCAGGACTATCAGAAAGGGCCCCACCTTGCGCCACAGCTCCAGTGCAGTCTTTGCTGCTACTCTTCCTTCCCCAGCATGCTTAATCAGTGTATATCCTCACATTGTGCAGTAACCCAAAACATTTCTTGAACTATTTTATCTTCATCTGGAGACCATTAAGTATTAGGGATTGCAATACTTTTTACTACATACACCAACATCTCAGTTCTTATAGAAGTGTGTGGTTTAATTATGGCAAAAACATTAAATCTTTTTCATATCATTCCTCTGTGTATAGGTAACAAGTTTGGATATCTCTGGAATGTATTGTGTGACAACATTCTATTTTAAAACTTTTATTTGCATCGTCAATTTGAATTTCATAAAAATAGCAAGTGAATTTGAGGTTGAAATTAAGACAGAATTTTCGACAATTTCTGAAATAGTCCTAAATATGTTTCTGCCATCTTTTATACTATGTGTGTATGCATGCATGCATGTATGCAAAGATGTATTCTTGGCATTGATGATTATAAAAATCAAAACACTGATCAACTCCAAAAACATTGAAAGTATTCAGCCACCATTCCTTATGTAAAAACAAGTAAGCTCCTCCATGTCAGTATTAAATACATTTGTTTTCATTGTTTATAAAGGGCAAAACTATATATGTACAAACAAACTATTTTTAAAATAAATTTATGATTTATCAGTACATGTTTGATTCCATGTGTTTTATAACATTTATAAAATTTAATTTCTAAATATTTTTCAGATTAAAAGGGTTGTGAAGAAAGTAAAGACCTGTGCTAGGCCACACAAACTCTCTGCAGCCAATTATGGAAGGGGAGCTGTTGTAGAACCACAACTAATCCCTATAGACCACATAGACACAAAGTTATGCTTTTGTGGATATAATCACAAGAAATGAATGTGAGCAGGAGAGAAGTCAGGCAAGTGTGAGAAAGGTCATTCAACACTGAGAGAAGAGGCCACTATGAATCTGCACTGCTAGGCCCACAGTAAAGAGAAAAATGAGCTTTCCTTGAGGAAAGGACATTTCTGATGGCTGGAAAGAGGCAGGGGCTTCTAGATCACAGTGGTGTCCCTGTGTTCTGTCTCTGTGACACAGAGCCAAGCTCCATTCTCTAGAAGGGGAGTGAATAGAACAGTTGTTTGGGGCTTCAACTCCTTTCAGATGCTTCTCAACTAACAAGTGGCTAGCAGGCAAAATTACAGTTTAGAAATAACAACATAATTTTATGTTTGGGGTCACTACAACATGAAGAGCTATATAAAGGGTCACAGAATGAGGAAAGTTGAAAACTGTTTGATTCAACCAAATGTATCCATCAGGTGGACAGAAGTCCTGTAATACCTCTTACTGGTGCATGCATGCATTCCTAATTGTGGAATTCTGCATAGAAACCTTGGGAACTTCAACAGGGAGTGTTCAAGACTTGCACTAATTCCCTCAACAAGTCACTACATCAGCATGCGTTTGCCTCCAGCCTACAGAAGAGAACAACCCTCTCTTGCTCAGTAATTTCTGGCTTGCTGTGTAACTAAGGCTGTCATTTAGAGCATCAGGAAAGTTTTCCTCCTAATACACATTGCCTTTTGTTTATTCTGCCTCCATCTTTCTCTTCTTACCCCACTCTACCCCAATTACATGACTCTAGCCACTGGCACTTAGCCCCCTTCCCAAGGGCTTGTTAGGTGAAAGGGCATTTGAATGTGGAAGGATACAGTTCTGCCTCCTCCCCTTCATAGTGGAAATGCTTGCCATCCATCTTCCCTCTTTGCAGTGCCAGAGTTCATCGGCATGGATGAGTAAACATAACCAATCACCCATGCAGCAGGTATGATTTTCAACAGACTTCTGTGGAGACATGAATGCCTACTAGAGAAGGCTCAAGAAGACTCTAGGCTGCTGCCACAAAAATAGTCCTAATATGCACATTGCTATTTGTCAGGAAAGTTAGTGAGACCTCTCCCATTATGTGTGGTAAAAATTTCTGACTGACAAATCACAGGAACAAATTTAGTGCATGCCATCAAAAGCAAGCCTCCTTAATGATTCAGTGATATAGAAACTCAGAGAATGAGAACCAGTATGCCCTCTGCTATTACCCTGTACCTGCATGGGAGTGATATAATGACTATTAATTTCTTAGCATTTCCCCATCTCTGAATGAACTCACCTGTAGTCAGCAAGTGGAGGTTGCCCAACAATACCCTGTAGTTTATATTGAAAATGTGCATGCTTCTAAGGCTGCACATGTCTATTCAGCTGGCTCATCACGTTTCAAGTTCTGTCCAGTATAAGCAAACACCATCCCACAATATGAGACTGATTTGCTGAATGATGTATGATAATCAGGAAAGGACACTGACTGAAGCAAATGGAATCATGGCTATAAATGTCCTACCCTGCCTGTGGCATCAAGGAAGAGGCAAAAGGCTGCTGCTTTCTGTTCCTTTTGTGGGCACAAAATCAGAAATCATCAGGGGGCTGGTAAGATGAGCTGGCCTCTAAGCTGTTAACAGGGCACAGGAGGTGGAATGGAACAGCAGGATGTGAAGCAGGCCAGGGCCTGTACCAAGTCCCAGGTATGTGCTGAGAGGCAGGCACTGGCCCACAGCAGGTGCAGTACAGTCAGTTCCCAGCGGCCTCAGGAAAGGAAAACCTGCAGGTGCAGTCAGGACATGCCCTGAGCCTCCCCAGCCACGCGATTTTCTAAATAGCTGTCCTATCCTCATTGTGTCTCTGCAAGATTATGGTTTGCAGTGGGAGGAGATGCAAGAGAGGGAGTGCTTGGTGGAGTCTCCAGTTCTGGAGGCTTTGATGACAAACAGACGGCTACAGAAATTCAGGGTGTCTGAGGGGGTAGAGCAGCCTGGAGGTCTGAGGTAGTTATGTGTTAGATAACTGTGCTGAAGAAGGGGTGACAGTGGATATGCTGGCAAGCCTCCAGGCAACCCCTTGTCATGAGGGAGACTTCTCTTCCATGACATCATAGACTCTTTCCTTCCAAAAAGGGCTTTGATCCTAGGCCAATGTCTAATATGTCTCCCATTGGCTTTGTGAGAAAGTGGAAAACAGCACTCAAGCAAGCAAAGCTTTCAAAAATAAATATAAAATTGAACAATCTCATCAGGGTGGCTTCTTGTTCTGAAAACTTCAGTAGTGTTGAATGGGGGGATAGGAGGTGGTATTGAATGGGGGATAGGAGGCGGTATTGAAGGGGGGGATAGGAGGCGGGCTCTCGAGAGGAAGTTCTGTGCCATCTTGTGGGCACTCTTGTTTTACTTTCTATTTGCTTCTTATATTTTCCTTCTCTCAAAAAGAAATCTTTGAAAATATCCTCAGCCCTATTCACTGCTGCTTCCTGTGGCTGACAGAGTAGATGGTCTGTATTTGTTAAAGAGCGGAGCGTGCTTGGATCCCAAAACATATCAGGATGGAAAAGATCACTTATATCAGATCTCTCTATGTTGATTCTCAGGAAAGCTGATGGGGCATGACTGTGAACACAGTATAAATCAAGGGGCCATATCTGTTCCTCAAACCCTCACCCCATACATCCGTTAAGGCCTGTGACATAGCACATAGAATCAAGAAAGGAATTGGTATTTTTACTCCACGTATAACTACATGGCTTTAAGGAGCTTCCTTTATTTTTACTCGATATATTCTTTATTTACATTTCAAATGATATCCCCTTTCATGGATCCCCCCTCCCCAAAAGTCCCATAAGCCCTCTTTGCTTCCCCTGTTCCCCAATCACCTCTGTCTCATTTCCCTGTCCTGGTATTCCCCTACACTGCTGCACTGAGCCTTTCCAGACCAGGGGCCTCCCCTTCCTTCTTCTTGGGCATCATTTGGTATGTGAATTGTTTCTTGGGTATTCCGAGCTTCTGGGCTAATATCCACTTATCAGTGAGTGCATACCATATGTGATTGGGTCGCCTCCCTCAGGATGACATTCTCCAGTTCCACCCACTTGTCTAAGAATTTCATGAATTCATTGTTTTTAATAGCTGAGTAGTATTTCATTGTGTAAATATACCACATTTTCTGTATCCATTACTTTGTTGAGGGATATCTGGGTTCTTTCCAGCTTCTGGCTATTGTAAATAGGGCTGCTATGAACATAGTGGAGCATGTGTCCTTATTACATGCTGGGGAATCCTCTGGGTATATGCCCAGGAGTGGTATAACAGGGTCCTCTGGAAGTGTCATGCGCAGTTTTCTGAAGAACCGCAGGACTGATTTCTAGAGTGGTTGTACCAGCCTAAAACCTCACCAGCAGTGGAGGAGTGTTCCTCTTTCTCCACATCCTTGCCAGCACCTGTTTTCTCCTGAGTTTTTGATCTTAGCCATTCTGACTGGTGTGAGGTTAAGGAGCTTCCTGTTCACTTGGGACATTAAACAGAATTTGAAATACTCCTGAGAAAGTGTAAGAGGTCAACCATGTACTTTCCTGTGTCTAAATCTGGAATATGCATTCCTTTTCCTGGAGGAAGAGTCAATTTGATGTCTGTCTTCAGGTACTATGTGTCTGGGTAAGTTGATCCAAGAGAGCCAAGCTTTCTGAAAGCTGACACCTGAACAGACTACAAATGACAGGAAGTTTAGTTTGTTGTAACTATATTTCCACAAGCTACTAAGAAGTAACTGTCAACTAAGAAGTAACTGTAAGACTGCTTCACAGAAACTGACCAAGGGGTTGCCTCTAGAATGAGCTGATTCTCTCAGTTCTTACTATAGCACAACAGTGAGGGTTTCAAAACTCCTTGCTGATCACACATTCTCAATTATTGCCTATTGTCTTGTCATAATCTCAGGTCCAGGAGGCCAACATTTCTTTCTCCTTTTTTTGGCATTCTTTGCCCTTCTGTTACTTTGAATAATTTATTCAAATACCAGACTTGCCTCCAGCCTAATCCCAGAAACTTTTCTAGTGCTCTGTGTGCTTATGGTGCCCTGAAAAGTTTGTTTTGTAAAGTGTAAAGATACTCACAGGGCAGGTCTTGAAGAGGTCCAAGCACATCATAGGATGACATCAACTTTTCAGAGCACAGAATAGATATACTTTATGTGCTCTCTCCACAGAAATAAGTGCTATTTTTATGTCACCCCATTAAGATTCTATTAGGTAATCTAGGTAGAACTGAGAGCTTGGCAGAAGGTACAAAGTAGCCTGCAACCTAGATAAATGGGTGAATGCTAAGTCTCAAAGGGTTTTTCTACCCCTGTTAGTTTACACTAAGGCTTCTTTCCTTGATTGCATGGGACTCAGGTTCAGCATAAAAAGTTGACACTTAGTAAATCGGGAAAGGGCTGGATATCTCCAGGTATATTCCAAATATATGGCCCATATGAGTCCTCTCTATATAAATTTTTATCCATTCTTCTTTCCTCTATAAACAGACTTAATCCATCCTTGAAGGCCTGCTCTGTTTCTTCTATAACACTTCAATCCTACAATTGAATTTGATAAGAAACATAAGAGTTCCCCCTTCCTTTCTTGAATTCTGAGACTATTGTGTCTTTACCACCAATATAGTATTTTTCCAGATTTTAAGGAGTTGGAAAAATTGTATACTCCAATGGCCCTATGCATGTGCAGGTATAGACACTGACTACCTCAGTATGATTAACATCATGCAACAGGGGCTCCTAGTGTTACACTGATTAGTAAAAAGAAACTCATTTTTTTACTGATATAAGGAAAATATGCCATTTAATAATGACAATAATAATATATTAATAATCTAATTCATTAGGCCAGTAAGTAAGACAGGATGTAGCATCATCTTGGTTACCATGTTTCTTAGGATTTTACTGATGTGAACAGACACCATGACCAAGGCAACTCTGTAAGGGCAACATTTAATTGGTGCTGGCTTACAGGTTCAAAGGTTCAGTCAATTATCATCAAGGCAGTAACATTTGGGCATCCTGGCAGGCATGGTACAACTGGAGCTGAGAGTTCTACATTTTAATCTGATGGCTGCTAGCAGAATACTTGCTTTCAGGCAGCTAGGATGAGGGTCTTAAAGCCCACACCCAAAGTGACACACCTACTCCAACAGGGTCAAACCTTCTAATAGTGCCACTCCCTGGGTGGGCCAAGGATATACAAACCATAACATTACATTCCCTGTCCCCCATGGACTTGTTCAAACACAGTCTAGGGGGGCATACATAAACACAGAATAATACAAAATACATTTGGTCCAACTTCAAAATTCCTCATAGTCTATAGCAGTCTCAATAATGATAAAAGTCCAACATCTCTTCTGAGATTCATCTAATCACTTAGCTGTATTTCCTAAAGCAAGATAGGAAACTAGCTGGACAAACTACAAACTCTGCATCTCCATGTCTGATCTCAAGGCAATCTTCAGATCTCCAACTACTTTTTCATTTTTGTTGACTGCAACAAACTACTTTCTCTTTGGCTGGTTCCACCCCGTGTTAGCAGAATTTCTTGGCAGGTATTCCCATGGCTCTGGCATCTCAAATACCTTGGGGTCTCCAAGGCAGCTTCAATGTCACAGCTTCTTGTCTCAATGTCTGGGATCCACACTATCTTCTGGGCTCCTCCATAGGGCTGTCGTCACTTCTATAGCTCTGCCCTCTGTAGCACTCTAAGGTCAAGTTGATCCACTCCATTGCTGCTGCTGTTTCTGGTGATTATCCCATGGTACTGGCATCTCCAATACATTGGTTTTTTCTGCTGCAACTAGGCTTTACCAATAGCCTCTCATAGGCTCTCTTCATAGGGCCAAGCCCCAAATCCTTTGCATGAAGGCTTCACCTTCATTAACAAATGAATGGCCTTCCATGGCCTATCACAGCGCCATGCCTCAGCTGCTCTTCATGACCCCTTCATGCCTTCAAAACTAGTACCACCTGGGTGACACTTACGCATTACAAAATATGGCTGCAGCACTAGATACAACCTAGTCTATCTTTGAAACACAGCCTCTTTGTACTCTCAGAAAACACTTCCCAGAAGATTTCACCTCAGTAATGCTGATCTCTTCTTAGTCACTACTAATTTCTTAGCTCCAGATAACCAACACCAATTGTCCCAGTAGTCCCTTTTATTCTGGACTCTAAAGTCAGAGCCACATGGCCAAAGCTGCCAAAGTCTGCTGCTTGCTGTGGCTGGAACATGATCCTCTTGTTCTATTACATTAACATCAGTTTCTGATTTCCAACTCCTTTACTGCCTAAGCTTGGGTATCTTGGAACTTTCTCTGTAGACTGATATTGAACTCAGAGATCTACAGGCATGTCTCTTAAGCACTGAGATTAAAGATGTGATCAACCAAGCCTGAACTTTAAGCTTGTCTTCGCCCATAACTTGCTCTGTTCTAGGCTGGCCTTAAACTCAGAGATCTGCTTGTCTTTGCCTCCTGGGATTAAAGGTTTGTACTACCATGCCTGGACCTAAATTTACCTGGGTGGGATCTTGCCCCAATATCACTACTCCCTTAATTCAATATAATATCCTTGAACACAGAATTCAGCTCCATTTCACTTCCTGGTGCCCTGTTGATACTTGGGGCATATTTGTTATATTTTTCCTTTCTCAGCTTACTATGCTGAGAAAAATACTCTTCATGAGACTTTACCAGAGAACAAAGTCACTGCTAAGCTTTTTTTATTTTTTTATGAGACTTCCTTTGTCAATGCAATTAATCTGAGTCTTCACCTTAGCCTCAGGAAGACTCTTTAGACAAGAGCAAAAAGCAGCCTTGTTCCTCAACAAAATCCTACAAAAAAGTCTCTAAGCCACATACTGAAGTTCTTCTCCACCGAAATACCTTGGACTGGGTCTGCACAATTCAAATCACTCTCAATAACAAAGTCTTCCATTTCACTATTAGGATAGCCCATTAAGCACCATTTAAAGCATGCCACTGCTTTCCACATCCAAAGTCAAAAAAATCCACATTCTTCCAAACAAAAGCATAGTCAGGCCTTTCAAATATCCGACTTCCAGCACCAACTTCTGTCTTAGGGTTTTACTGCTATGAACAGACACCATTCCCTAGGCAACTCTCACAAGGACAATATTTAATTGGAGCTGGCTACCAGATTCAGAGGTTCAGTCCATTATTATTAAGGCAGGAACATGGCAGCATCCAGGCAGGTATGGTACAGTTATTGCTGAGAGTTCTACATCTTCATCTGAAGACTGCTAGCAGAATACTTGCTTCCAGGCAGCTAAGATGAGGGTCTTAAAACCCACACCCACAGTGACACACCTACTCCAACAGGATCAATCCTTCTAATAGTGCCACTCCCTGGGTAGGCCAAGCATATACAAACCATCACGCCATGCAGCCTAATTTCCTAAAAGTAATGGTTATAGAGCTTCATTATGAGTCCAAAGCTGTCAAGGTTAGAGTAGACATGCCTCATCCCATGTAAACTGAAATGTTTTTTATTATTTGTGTGACATTTTAATACTTTGCAGATTACTTTTATGTCCATGACTTCATTTGATCTTTACAGTCAGCCTGGCAGTAGCTGGAGTAGGTATAGTGACTAATAAATGAAGAGACGTAGGTCCAGAAAGGTCAGCAGACCTTAGCTCCAGAGTCTACAAAAGAGAAGCAAATGTGGCAAAGTCTGTGTTCACGGTTTGGTAGGAGGAACTGATTTCACAAATGACCAAATAGAGGCTTGTGTGTTCTGAGTGCTGATTCACATGTAGCTTTTTATCCAGTGTTTGCGCATATGAGAGAAATGATTTCTGATGGCATGACTCTGTTTCTGTGGAGAGCAGCCTGACCCCAAGCAGCCTGGGCCAGAGACACTGGAGTACAGACCTTCCCAAATACTGTAGGTCCTAGAAGGATGAAAGGAACTTTAAGTCAGTGAACTACAGTAATTATGTTGGCTTTAATGGAGCAATACCTGCTTTTGTTGTGCTATGGTGCAAAGACTTAATTATTCAAACACAGCCATTAGTTCCCACACAGCAAAGATGACTGCAGATGTTAAAAAGATACCATCTCTTGGACACTTGCCCACCAGGCCCAGCTTCTAAAACTCTTCAAACACAAGTGCAGCTCTGCCAGAAACATCCACCACATATCTTAGAACACTAGAGTCCAGAATTGACCAGTGACATTTGAAGAAGAACAGATGAATGTTCCTCTTTCCATAGCTCCCGAGTGTTGGAATGGCCTTGATGGCCTGGAGCCTACTGTGTTCTGATCACAGTTTCACATAGACAAACACTTTCCATTAGGGCACAGAAATCCATTTCACACACACACACACACACATACACACACACACACACACACACACACACACACACACACACACACAATGAAGACAAAATGTTCATTTTATCAGAGGACAAAATGTACTCAGAACTCAGAAACCTGTCCAACTTCTTGCTGCCACCACCAGGAGGGGGGAAAAGTGGCTTGCTGAATTGTAGGTACATTATTGCTTAAACTTAAGCACTCAAAACAGGCACCAGCCTGCCTGCATTTTTCCTATCCCAGCCCTTCAGTGAATAACTGTTAGGAAAACACAAAGGGCTTTTAAAAGTTCAAAGAATTTTTTAAGTGACTGCATCATTATTACAAACATCTCAATACATTGACTTCTATAAACTAAAACAAATAAAAAACTAACTTTGAGAGGAGACCAAGGGGATTTCACTGTACCAACCATAACAACAAATTTTTCTAGAAGAGGGGTCCTTCCAGGCTTTCTCATTTTTCTGTTGTGTATATGCACACACACACAAACATACTCATACACACATGTAAACTTGTACATATTCATACTCACACAATTCACACTCATATACTCAAACACGCACTGACATATATACTCATACACTACACCCACTCACACACACACTTACTCCTATACATATTCACTCCCTCTCTGTCTCCCTTTCTTTCCCCCCATTCTCTGCACACACACACACACACACACACACACACACACACACACACACATACACACACACTGTCTCTGTAATGGGCATCCTTCCCAGAAGCTGAAGAACTGAAAGCAAAAGTAGGAAAGATTCTGGACACTTTTCTCTTAATAAAGGCTTTATCTACAGTCTGTTGGATTTTCTTCTGGCTTCTTCAGTGTCCACCAATGATAGAAGGAGTATCTATTTGTCTGAAAACTGCAGACTGCAGATTTCTACTTGTAAAAAGAAAAGCATGGAAAGGCTGAAGATGCAGCTCAGATGCAAAGTACTTTCATAACATTTGGGGTTTGATCACCAGTACTGAATGAGGAAACCCTGGAGGGAGGGATTGAAAAGCAGATTAATTATAATAATGAGAAATCATGTTTTGCCCTTGCATCAGGGGTTTGGTATGAACAGTATCATGTTATGCTGAGGGGAGGAACTTACACCAAATTGAAGTGAACAAAAACACAGTCCTCCACATGGCACTGGCAAGTCCTTCTGGTGAGGACCGCTCAGCTCGGCATAGTTCTACATGCAGATGTAAAATCAAACTTGCAAAAATGAAGGGTGAATGCTCACTTTTTAGGAAAACTGAGTTTCAGAAAACCCACAGAGGCCCAGAGAGCTTTCCAAATATGTCAGCTCTTAAATAACACACAGTAAGCCAGGCAGTGGTGGCGCACACCTTTAATTCCAGCACTTGGGAGGCAGAGGCAGGCAGATTTCTGAGTTCGAGGCCAGCCTGGTCTACAGAGTGAGTGCCAGGACAGCCAGAGCTACATAGAGAAACCCTATCTCGAAAAAAAAATAACACACAGTAAAACTGACTAATTAGTTAAATTTAATTAAAAATAGTAAGAATGTTAGCAATGAGATATATTGGGGAGCATGGTCTCTTACTAAGAACTGGAACAATTTCCCATGTCTGACTAAGACCTGAAACAGCACCTAAATCCTTCACAGTTGTCCTTAGAGGAAAAACCAAGAAGGAAGTGAAGCTCTTATAAATCAAAAGATGGTTCTGTGTGTGAATAATATAGAATTCCATAGCTCCTAGGCCTTGAAACCTGGGAGTTGCTGTGTATAGGACTGAGAAGGAAGTTGAGTCAGAGTCTCCTCTTCCTAGTCTATAGATAAGGGCTGAGTCTGAGGAGTAAAGTACCTAGAGTCTTCAGCTGGAGACCAGCACACACCCAGGATCCACCCATGCTTGTTGCCTTCAGAAGCAACACTGTCAAACACATAGCTCTAGGAAAAACTATCCTCTGCACAGAGGAGACAGAACTCCAGAACTGAGCCTATGAACTCTGCCCACAAAGCCATTTCCTCCCTAACTGGTCACAGTCTGTCCTCCAGTTCAGCCAAATCCTTGATATTACCCAAATACGCAAGCACTTTAGTTTTCTTAGAATATCATTTTTATAAAAACTGAGTTTGTGTTTTCTTTTTTACCATGGAGCATGTAAAGCAAAGCCAGGACAGTCTTGCTGTCTACATGCAAAGGCACAACACTTGGCAGAGTAAGACTTCCCATGTCCAGAGAAGATATAAACCTTCTAATGATCCAGAGAACACTTGCATCTGCCATAGATCCCAGCCTCTTGTCTTCCTGAATGTTCACCTTAAGAACCATGACTTTAGGTAGTCTTATAACAACTTAATTGAGACCAAAGGCCAAGCCCACATGCCTTTAAGGGACAGAATTCCTCTGTATAAAGGGAATGTTTTCAAACATGAGTATTTACACTGGGAGGGCAACCTTGAGACTAGATGAGGTGGTGAAACAGACCTTCTGTGTGATGCCAGGAACCAGGTTGAGGTAGGATTCTAAGGTCCCAGGGAATGGACTGCAGGGAGGCAGGGTATGGGGTGAATTTAAAAGCTTTGAGGAAATAAAACACTTTTAGCAGCTTTTCCTTTTTTATTAGATATATACTTTATTTACATTTCAAATGTCCCCTTTCCTGGTTCCCTCCCCCCTTCAAGTATCATAAACCTTCTCCCCTCCCCCTGTTCCCCAATCAACCCTCTCCCTCTTTCCTGTCCTTGTATTCTCCTACACTGCAGCATCGAGCCTTCCACAGACCAGGGGCCTCTCCTTCCTTTGATGTCCAACAAGGCCATCCTCTGCTGCCTATGCATCTAGAGGCATGGATAACTCCATGTGTACTCTTTGGTTGATGGTTTTGTCCRGGGAGCTCTGGGAGTAATGGGTGACTGATATTGTTCCACCTATGGCACTGCAAATACCTTCAGCTCCTTGGGTCCTTTCTCTAGCTCCTCCATTGGGGACCAGGTGCTTAGTTCAATGGCTGACTGAGAGTGGTCCCTTCTGTATTTGTCATGCACTAGCAGGGCCTCCCAGGTGACAGCTATATCTAGTTCCAGTCAGCAAGTACTTGTGGGCATCGCTAATAGTGTCTGTGTTTTGAAACTGTATATGGGATGGATTCCCTAGGAGGGGCAGTCTCTGGATGGTCTTTCCCTCAGACTCTGCTCCACACTTTGTCTCTGTATCTCCTAGTGTGGGTGTTTTGTTCCCCCTTCTAAGAAGGACCAGAGTATTCATACTTCATTCTTCCTTCTTCTTGAGCATCATTTGATATGTGAATTGTGTCTTGGGTATTCYAAGATTCTGGGCTAATATCCACTTATCAGTGAGTGCATACCATGTGTGTTCTTTTGTGATTGGGTTACCTCACTTAGGATGATATTTTCCAGTTCCATCCATTTGYCTAAGAATTTCATGAATTCATTGTTTTTAATAGCTGAGTAGTATTCCATTGTGCAAATATACCACATTTTCTGTATCCATTCCTCTGTTGAGGGACATCTGGGTTCTTTCCAGCTTCTGGCTATTATAAATAGGGCTTCTATGAACATAGTGAAGTATGTGTCCTTATTATATGCTGGAAAATCCTCTGGGTATATGCCCACAACAAATGGTGCTGATTCAACTGGCAGTTAGCATGCAGAAGAATGCAGATCGATCCATTCTTATCTCCTTTTGGAAGCTTTTCCAGGTGACTAACAATATCTGAGAACATGTTTGGGGACTTTTACCCTGTCTATGAATTCATTTGAAAATTAGTGTCATAAAATAAATGGGGCTCAAGAAAGCTGGGACATGGTCCGCCAGGGCCCCACTTGCACCCAGAAGCTGGGCAGCTCCACAGCCACCTGTGCACCTATCCTGCCAGGAGAGATTGGCTCAGCAGGGATTCCTGCATTTAGAGGGAGTCCCACATTTAGAGGTGAGGATGCCATCTTTGCTCCTATGACTGAGCAAGCGGGTACAGCCAGGAATGCAGGAAACAGCCGAGTGTCAGAACATCTGGAGTATGGTCCTCTAGGACCCCACCTGCACCAGGAGCTGGGCAGTGCCACTGCACTCTGTGCCAGGGGAGAGCCAGTTACCCAGGGTTTCTGAGACAGGCTTGCAGGCCCACAGGAAGGACAAGACCCAGCCAGAGACAGCAGAACCAACAAACATCAGAGATAAAGAGATGGCAAAAGACAGACATAGGAAACTTACTAACAGAAATCAAGGCAAAATGGCACCATCCGAAACCAATTCTCCCACAAGAACAAGTCCTAGATACCCCATCACACCAGTGAAGCAAGATTTGGATTTAAAAATCATGGCTCATGATGCTGATAGAGGGCTTCAAGAAGATGGTAAATAATTCCCTTAAAGAAATACAGGAGAACACAGGTAAACAGGTAGAAGCCCTTAAAGAATTACAGGAAAGCACAATCAAATAGGTGAAGGAATTGAACAAAACCATCCAGGATCTAAAAATAGAGATAGAAACAAAGAAATCACAAATGGAAACAACTCTGGACATAGAAAGATTAGAAAAGAAGTCAGGTGACATGCACACAGCACCAACATCAGAATACAAGAGATAGAAGAGAGAATCTCAGATGCAGAAGATACCACAGAAAGCATTGATACAACTGTCAAAAAATGCAAAGTGCAAAAAGCTTCTAACCCAAAACATTCAGAAAATTCAGGACAAAATGAAAAGGCCAAACCTAAGGCTTATGGGAACAGAAGAGAGTGAAAATTTCCAACTTAAAGGGCCAGTAAATGTCTTCAACAAAATTATAGAAAAAAACTTCCCTAACCTAAAGAAAGACATGCCCATGAACATAGAAGAAGCCTACAGAACTCCAAGTAGATTTGATCAGAAAAGAAAGTCCTCCCATCACATAATAATTAAAACACAAAATGCACTAAATAAAGAAACATATTAAAAGCAGTAAGGGAAAAAGGTCAAGTAACATATAAAGGTAGACCTATCAGAATTAGACCAGACTTCTCACAAGAGATTATGAAAGCCAGAAGATCCTAGACAGATGTCATACAGACCCTAAGGAAACACAAATGCCAACACGGGCTGCTATACCCAGCAAATCTCTCAATTACCATAGATGGAGAAACCATGGTATTCCATGACAAAAACAAAGTTACACAATATCATTCTACAAATCTAGCCCTTCAAAGGATAATGAATGGAAAAAAACAAAAGGAGGGAAACTACACACTAGAAAAAGCAAGAAAGTAACCTTCTTTCAACAAACCCAAATGAAGATAACCACACAAACATAAAAACTACATGAAAAATAACAGGAAGCAACAATCACTACTCCTTAATATCTTGTAACATCAATAGACTCAATTCCCCAATAAAAATATATAGACTAAAAGTCTGGATACCAAACAGGACCCAGCACTTTGCTGCATACAGGAAACACATCTCTGTGTCAAAGACAAACACTACCTCACAGTAAAAGGCTGGAAAACAATTTTCCAAGCAAATGGTTCCAGGAAACAAGCTGGAGTAGCCATTCTAATGTTGCATAAAGTTGACTTTCAACCAAAAGTCATCAAAAAAGACACAGAAGGACACTTCATACTCATCAAAGGAAAAATCTCCCAAGAAGAACTCAATTCTGAACATCTATGCTCCATATGCATGGGCACCCTCATTTGTAAAAGAAATTTTTCTAAAGCTTAAATTACACATTGGACCTCACACAATAATTGTGGGTGACCTCAACACCCCACTCTCCTCAATGGACAGATCATGGAAACAACCTAAACAGAGACATAGTGAAACTAACAGAAGATTTGTACCAAATGGATTTAAAAGATAAGTATACAACATTTCATCTTAAATCAAAAGAATATACCTTCTTCTCTGCACCGCATGGTACCTTCTCCAAAATTGACCAGATAATTGGTCACAAAACAGACCTCAACAGATATAAGAAGATCAAACTAATCCCATGACTTATATCATATCACTATGGAGTAAAGGTGGTCTTCAATAGCAACAAAAACAACAGAAAGGTAACATACACATCCCACACATCTATGGTGAATTGATCTTTGACAAATGAGCTAAAACCATCCAGTGGAAAAAAGATAGCCTTTTCAACAAATGGTGCTGGTTCAGCTGGCAGCTAGAATGCAGAAGAATGTAAATGGACCTATTCTTATCTTCTTGTACTATGCTCAAGTCCAAGTGGATCAAGAACCTCCACATAAAACCAGACACAGTGAAACTAATAGAAAAGAAACTGGGGAAGAGCCTTGAGTACATGGGCACAGGGGGAAATTTCCTGAACAGAACACTAAAAGCTTATGCTCTAAGATAAAGAATTGACAAATGGTATCATAAAATTACAAAGTTTCTGTAAGGTAAAGGACACTGTCAAAAGGACAAAACGGCAACCAACAAATTAGGAAAAGATCTTTACCAACCCTACATCTGACAGAGGACTAATATACAATGTATACAAAGATCTCAAGAAGTTAGACTCCAGAGAACCAAATAACCCTATTAAAATGGGGTACAGAGCTAAACAAAGAATTTTCACCTGCAGAATATCAAGTGGTTGAGAAGCAACTAAAAAAATGTTCAACATCCTTAGTCATAAGGGAAATGCAAATCAAAACAACCCTGAGTATTCACCTCACACCAGTCAAACTGGCTAAGAGCAAAAACTAAGGAGACAGCAGGTGCTGGTGAGGATGTGGAAAAAGAGGAACACTCCTCCACTGCTGATGGGATTGCAAGCTGGTACAACCATTCTGGAAATCAGTTTGGAGGTTCCTCAGAAAACTAGTTATAATACTACCTGAGGACCCTGTTATACCACTCCTGAGCATATACCCAAAGGATTTTTCAGCATATAATAAGGACACATACTTCACTATGTTCATAGAAGCCGTATTTATAATAGCCAGAAGCTGGAAAGAACCCAGATGTCCCTCAATGGAGGAATGGATACAGAAAATGTGGTATATTTGCACAATGGAATACTACTCAGCTGTTAAAAGCTTCAAGAATTCATGAAATTCTTAGGTAAATGGGTGGAACTGGAAAATATCCTAAGTGAGGTAACCCAATCACAAAAGAACACACTGGTATGCACTCACTGATAAGTGGATATTAGTCCAGAATCTCAGAATACCCAAGACACAATTCACATATCAAATGATGCTCAAGAAGAAGGAAGAATGAAGTATGAATACTCTGGTCCTTCTTAGAAGGGGGAACAAAACACCCACACTAGGAGATACAGAGACAAAGTGTGGAGCAGAGTCTGAGGGAAAGACCATCCAGAGACTGCCCCTCCTAGGGATCCATCCCATATACAGTTTCAAAACRCAGACACTATTATCAATGCCCACAAGTACTTGCTGACTGAAGCCAGATATAGCTGTCACCTGGGAGGCCCTGCTAGTGCATGACAAATACAGAAGGGACCACTCTCAGTCAGCCATTGAACTAAGCACCTGGTCCCCAATGGAGGAGCTAGAGAAAGGACCCAAGGAGCTGAAGGTGTTTGCAATGCCATAGGAGGAACAACAATATGAGCCACCCAGTACTCCCAGAGCTCCCCAGAACAAAACCATCAACCAGAGGGTGCATATCGTGTTACCCATGGCTCTAGATGCATAGGCAGCAGAGGATGGCCTTGTTGGACATCAAAAGGAGGAGAGGCCCTTGGTCCTGGAAAGGCTCAATGCTGCAGTTTAGGGGAATACCTGGACAGGAAAGAGGGAAAGGGTTGATTGGGAAGCAGGGGGAGGGGAGATGGCTTATGGGATTTTTGTGCATGGGGGAACCAAGAAAGGCGAAATCATTTGAAATATAAATAAAGAGTATATCATAAAAATAATAAAAAATGAAGAAAAATGGGATTAGAGAAAAGCAATCTTAATGTATTAATTGTGGCCAAACACTCCGTGATTAAGAACTCCCAAAGAAGCTTAAGGCCTTATATTTTGACATCAAATATAAACTTGGACAAACAACGGTACTATGAGATCCACCTTGGTACTCTCAGATCATTACAGGCTAATTGACATTCACTTGTGTTAATAGACATCTGGTTTCATGGAGATTCCAATCAAATATCCAAAGCCTCTGGGCAATGTGTACAGGCCACTTAGATATTAGTATTAAAAGCATAATCATGGACCGACTGAAAATTTAGTCAAAATGTAGCTTCTATATCCAAAGGCATCACTGTAGAGAAATATTTTTATAAAATGTTTTGACCAGATTTGCTAATAATAAACATCAATGATTATTTTGTATATTCTTAACAAATTATAAAAAAGGTTATTTCCTCAGAGACAGGTTTTGCTTGCTTGTTTTTTAGACATGGTATCATTTTGTAGGCAAGACTAATATAACCTTTGTAGTGCCAATACATCAGACATATACCACCACTATTGGCTCCCAAGGACTTAGTTTTTGTGGTCTGTGTCTTCGTAGAGGTATCCAGTGGCCAATGTTCTATTCACCTAAGACATTCCTGGGGTACCTGGAAGCCTCTCAGTATACAGGCTCAGTAAGAATTACCTTCACCTGACTGAAGCATTGCTCACCTGTTCCTACAAGGCTCTGCATGGCCAGCAGGCACCTGCACAGTAAGGATGTTGTCATTCCCCTCAGCTATGTACACAAGCGAGTCCTGGCCTGCTGAGAGTTGCTTCAGGTAATCACAGACCCAGACACATGGTGCTGTACAGGAGCCAAGCAGCACTTACACCCTGCATCCCACAACTAGCTTCAGAAAGCCAACACTTCAGCCATAAGAGATGTAACCCTAGAACCCTAGTACCTGATACTTCTATCACTATATAGCTATTACTGGCTATAGGTCTCATGCCAGTAATACATATATCTCTACATCAGAGAAGGGTACCTTTCATCTTCCCTGTTCAGTTAGCAGTAGATCTGGGTGCATGAGCAGCCTCATTCTGAGTGACCTTCGTAACTGTATCTAATCCAGATTTGCAAGAAACTTCTACCTGGATATATTGCCTCCTATCACCATCTCACAAGCCCACCTGATGCTTCAGAGGATGCTTCACCTGATGCTTCAGCAGTCCAGGAAGAGACAATTCTGCATGGATTAAATAGCAAATATGTAACTTATTTGGGGGAAAGTTGTTAAATAGAGATAATATTTCATGAACATATCCAAAGGTAAGAGAATAAATTACTAATTTCTATAAAAATCAGGTTTCCAAGAACTAAAGTTCTTGTAGGTGGCCCAGATGAGACCTAGAGAGCTGTAGTTCCTCAAACCAGTGTAGCAGCAGTTCAGCCCTTGATAAAACAACTATTCTGAACTAATGCCCAAACTACTTTTACATAGCTGTAGTTTGACGATTCTGAGTGGCATTCTCCAAGCTATTTGTGGAAACACTTAGAACTTCCTTTTAATTAAGGTTCCCACCCAAACATCTGAGCACCAGATTCCCTGCCTTCCCTCCATAGCTGTGTATAACTCTAAGCTTTGCTCAGGCAGGCTCTAGGAGTCCCTTAATCCTGCTGGCTCTTCTATGTGAGGTACATGATCTCTCATTGTTCTACCTTAAAAATGAGAAAACTATGGTCATCAAATACTAGATCCTCAAGACCCATGTCACCTATTTACCCCTGGAGCCCAGACTTGGGTCCCACACCAGGATTTTGGATCCTGACTCACTCACAAGGAATGTTTTGAATAATAAAGGAACAATTTACTTGTGTTATATGTTATAGTGTTATTCATATGTATCATCCTTAATTTTAGCACTGTATTATTTCTTTTACATTTTAAATTATTTTTACATCTATGGATGTTTCGCCTGCATGTATGTCTGTTCACCAGGTGCTTGGTGCCTGTGGAAGCCAAAAAGGGCATTGGATTCTGTGGAACTGGAGTTACAGATAAGCTGCTGTGTTCAAGGAATTAAACTTGACTCCTCTGGAAGAACAATCATCGCTCTTGACCACTGAACTCTCTCTGTACCACAAGTATGTTATTTCTTAAAAACATTTTCTGATGGTTGCCTTATATACTATTTCCATATGTTCATATGCATTTTATAGGAAAGCTCAGTTAATTCTTGCATTTGGCTTTCGCTTAAATGACCTAATTTTCTTTTTATCATGGTCACTTACAAACCATTTAAAGCCATTCAATAAACTTTGTTGAAAGGATACTGTGTAGGTGATACTTGCTGAGAATGAGTCTGAGAAGTGCTCAGGTATAAATGGAATATCAGTATCACTTCCCCAATGTTTAAGGATCATCTTGTAGGAGGGAGGGGGTAAGTAGGAGCCATAGGGAGGGTATGTGTACAGTGAAACCGTTCTGGCAAAACAGTTTCACACAAAATCTTACAATTTCAAACACTTTAATACTTTAGTCTCTTAAAATCCAGAGTCTCTTAACCATGGGTTCTTACAAAGCAAAAGATAGGTTTGATACTGTTTTATTCCAAGTGGGAAAACCAGGGCAATTTACAATCAGATCAAAGTAAAACCAAACTCCAACTGTGAACATACCTCAATGTCCAGTGTCTGAGATCTACTCACAATCTTATGGGCTCCTCCAAAATTCTTGAGTCATTTCTCTGCCTCTTCCCTCTGGAGCATAATAATCTTGACTTATAGGCTCTGGCTGTTTCTACTCCACTTCCACTGCCATTCTTGGTGATCATCCCTTGGTACTGGCATCTCCAAAATGCTGGAGTCTTTTGCTGCAGCTGGGCTTCACTTTCATCAATGGCCTCTCCTGGACTCATTTCAGGGAATCTAGCCCTGACACACAGTGCCAAATATTAGCTTCTCTCTATGATCCCTTCATGCCTTCAAAGCCAGCACCTCTTAGGTGACTCTTATAACACCAAGTTCAGATTCTAGCACAAGGTACAACCTTGACCACCTCTGCACCACAGGTTCTATGTGCTGACCCTAAGAAAATATTTCATAGAAGATATTGCCCCAATGAGGCTGGTTTCTTTTTAATCACTTGTGATTCTTCAGACTGAGATGATCAGCATCCATTGTCCAAGCAAAAGAAAAGGTTTTACTTTCATCATCTGGTCTCTTGTTAATCACTGCTCATTCTTCAAGTCCAGCTAACCAGATAGCACATATTTGTCACACAAATGGCCAGGTAGGGGTTTTGCTCCTCTTTGAAACTTCACAAGCCAAGCTTCTATTGCCTGCACTGCTCTCAATATTCTTATCTTCCAAGCTTCCATAGAACAGGTCACTGAGCTACCAATACTCAGTGGCTTTTCTAAGTTCCAAAGTCCTTATACAATCCTCCCCAAAACAACATGGAAAGGTCTGTCACAGCAACATCCAACTCCTGGTACCATTTCTTTCTTAATTAGAGTTGCTACTTCTGTGATCAAACACCAGGACTAAAGCAACTTGGGGAGGAAAGGGTTTATTTGGCCTAGAGCTCCATATCACTGTTCATTATCAACGGAAGTCAGGACAAAGTGGGAATTGAGAAGCACTAGGTGATGCATTAATCCTGCCTGAAAATGTCCTTACAGACATACAGACATGTTTCATTAATTACTTATTCTCAATTCAATCAAACTATCAACCAAAATTACCTGAAACAGAAATCAAGATCTCATTTATGATAATTTATAAAAATAAAATGCTTAGTTTAGCTAAAGAGGTGGAAAACCCTATAAAACATCATTTAAAAGTTTTGACATAGGGAACAAACCTGAAAAGCCATGCTGTGTTCTCTGATTGGAAAAATAAATATTATTACAATGTCTATACTAACCAAAGTAATTTAAAGACTAAATGCAATACTTAATAAAATACCATGGCATCCTCCAGGTTGGCAAGCTCTTTCAGTGATTAGAAGTGCTTGCTACTCTTTACGAGAATCTTAGTTCAGTTTGAGCACCCACGTGGTAGCTCACAGTCCCTTGGAATTCAAGCTCCAGAAAATCCGATGTCGTCTCCTGACCTGCTCAGCCACCCTCACACACTTGCCATCCACTCACAGAGACACACATTACACAAAAATATTAAAAAAAAAAATCGTCGCAGAACTAGGAAATTTAATTCAATGTTATGTATCGCTCTCTCTCTCACACACACATACACACACAGAGCAGAGAGAGAGAGAGAGAGAGAGAGAGAGAGAGAGAGAGAGAGAACAAAGTGAGTTTTACAAAAGGAGTGGAGCAGGAGGTACTATGATACCAAACTTTAAAAAGCCACAAAAGTAAAATAGCATACTATTGCATAGAAATGCACATATAGCTGTAACAGGGAACATAACAGTGAGTAAAAGATGTTTCCATCTATAAACAAGTGTTTTCTGATGAATGTACTAGAGACACAAGCTAGGAATTTTTTTTCAATAAATAGTACTGGATACCTGAACTGGGATGTCAGATATCATTAGACTGTTTGTTGCCTGGGTACAAAGAACTTCAAAGAAACCATCATGCTTTGTCAGAGCATAAGTTTAAGAATGGAGTCCTGTGTGAATTCTGAGTATTTGTGAGAAAACTCCAAGACAGCAAGAGTCCTGTGACCTCAGTTTCTTTAAAACACAGAATTGTTCTTAGAATGCTCTCCAGTGTAGTGGGTAGGAACAAGTTTACTCCAGCCGTTGTTATTCATACGCCTCCATGGGAAAACATGTTTTTGCCATATGTAGCGTGTCCTTGTGGTTGTACTCTTAACTCAGGTGACTCTTTCTAATACTCACAATATAAATTATTTGATGCTCTGAATAAGTTGGCTACTGCATGCAACTTTCATCTGCTCATTTACTTTCCCACTCTCCCTGGTTCACACCCACTGGAGCTTTATTACCATTTTATCTCTAAATTACTAAATTTTGTTAAACTCTCTCTCTCTGTGTGACTTACACTTTGAAGTTTAAAAGATACATAGACATAGGATAAATGCAGTGTATATAGTAGTGTTTGGTACTACCAATAATCTCTGTTAAAGAAATATTATCCTGGAATTTTATATTTTTCAAACTTTAAAAGTCACATAGGAACAACTATCAATTGTAAACATTTTCAAAACACAGAGAACAAATACTCCACTGCAGTTCGTGTCCAATTTCTTTCCAGAGAATGAAACTGAGTCTTCAGCTCAGTAGGGCCCGGAAGAGGAAAAACGACCCCAGAGCAGCTTTAACACAGACTCTAGGCTGGCATGCCCAAGAAATCACAAAAGGTGTCCTCAAAAACAAAATCACAAAATCAGTGTGAACAGTGTAACGAAGACAAAGAGAACCTAAATCAAGATGAAAATGACAGTGTTGACAAATGAGCAAACTACAGTTGGAACATTGTTTCAAAAACATCTAGACAGCAGAGGAGACAATAGTAAAATGCTAGCAAAACACTTCTTGGGAGCCAACCAGCTATGATAATGGACTGAATTTCTAGATGTTCATTTGAAAAGGGTCTTGACTTTAAGAAAGACCAAATATATGAATGTGTTAAGGAAGGATGAGCCTCCTCCTAGCTGTCCAAAACCTTGAAAGCATTGGTAAAGAAAAACATCAAATGAAAATGTCTCTTCGGTACTGAGTTTAGAGCACCAAGATCTATGTTGATCACCCAGAAAGAAAGAGGCAGACCTAGCCTCAGTTCCTAGCACAGCGACTCTCTGTTCTTGTAAATTGGGGATTCCTGGAACAGAGCCATGCCTATTCCCTTTCATGTGTCCATGGCTTTTTCCCTGGAACCATGAGTTTGAATAGCTGTGGTGAAAGTGGTATGTCTACAAACCCTAAATATTTACTTTGGCCTGTTAGATAAAATACCACTAATTTCTGCCTTGAAGAATCAATGAAATGGGCAGAATTATTTTCTAGCATTTTCTTTTTTTTTAATATGGTCACATGGAGAAATAGAGTGATTGAATAATTAACCTGCCCAACTGACATTCGCTGAATGACTTCTCTATTTCATTAGAAATAAATAAAATATCTCTCCTGTTCAGAAAGTCTAGCTTTCAGGTGAAAGAAGTATATAAGTCTATAAGTAGTGATACTCTTATGTCTGGTACAGGATGTGGCCACAGGTCTGAGGAGGGTACCCATGAACAGCACATGATAGGGGCAAGGGACACCAGAGCAGAAGGCTTAGGCTTTGCAAGGCAGATTGTGCTCCATAATCACTCTGCTTTATTGATACAAGTGCAATTCAACTGTTTCAGAATAGGCGAAACGCCTTGGTGGGCTTCTGCCCCCATGTAGGGAGGAATAAAACCACAATATATATGGTTTTCTATTTTGGCAATTGACTCTTTTTATAGCCAAACTTCTTGGTTCAGGAGGGAGATTGCAGACTGATTATCTGGAATGCCGGACTCTTCTAAACCTTTCAGGACTTCCCAGACCTTCACCAAAGTCCTTTTGAGAAGATCTGAGCAGGTCTTAAAGTTTCATGGTGCTTCAGAAAGGCTAATGTCTGGTCACCAAAGCTCTCAACAAATGGAAACAGGCAGTAGAGAGAGGTACAAGGTTGTCCCAACATCAAAGCCAAGCTGTTAAAACTCCTGTGTCCTCAGCCTAAGGGAGAAGGGAGTGCCCTGCAGTAGGATCAGGAGTCATGAGCACAGTCAGACATAACCAGGAAGAGGAAAGCAACAATCGGAACTTAAGTGGACACCCCTGATTAGATTTCAGTATAGGGATACACCATCTCATATGCATGACTCTGTCTTCAACCAGGTAGCATTGCAGAATAGCAGCTCCCAGGTTCTTTCTGTCTTCTATCTTGTCCTCAGAGCTAAGAGAGAACAACACAGAAGGCTGCAGAGTGTATAAAAAGTCTCCATAGCTACACTTGGCCTGACAATTGGCCTGGTTCTGGGCTTCTTTTTCTGATCGCCTAATTTTTTCCCAAGCCACACAGTAATATTTTACTAAAGAATAACAATTTCATAGTAGAATGCTAAAAACAGCCATTAATATTACCTTCTAAGATACTTTATTAAGATAGATTAATTTCTAGACTCATTTTACTATCTTACCTATATACTGTTAGTTCACATAATTGTGATACTAACTACACTTTATTTATTCTGCTCGAAATGATGAAAACTACTTCAGCACAATAATGATACACATGTTGTCAGATGTTTGCATTAAAAAAGTTACATGGCTCTATTCTATGAACCACTGGAATAGTGGCTCACTATGAGAGGACATGAGTCTTGTAGGACTAACATTGTGTGCAAGCGATCTGGTAGTCTAAGGTCAGAACTTCTCCACTGTGCAATATGTACACATGTCTCGAGGTGGGGAGGACAAAGTCCTTGGAATTGGAAAAGGATGTGTGGAATCCTGGAAGTGAGGCCACATTTCTTTGTGGTTAGACTTTTCTTTTACAACTTCATGAATCTTTTTTAATTTTTGTTAAAGACATCTAAACCACTGTTAGCATCTTATATAAAAACTTACATTTTCTAACTAATAAATTTCTTTAGCACAAAGTGCCATGGTCACATGGAGCATGAAGGTAAAGTCATATCTCTCAGGCATTGAAAATGACTCATCCCCAGGTCCTGGGCCAGTGCAGCTGTCACAGGCAGATCTCCAAGCACACTGTCTTTGCATTCATTAGATTGTTTGAGAGAAGCACAAAACAGAAATATTTCTACCTCTTTGGATTTTCTTTAATCTGCAATTTATTTTTCTAAGGTATTAAAACTCTCAACAACAACAACAACAACATAAAGGATGGGGGTAAGAAAACAGAGCCACTTGAAATGTTTTCCTGGTACAAATTTGGGCTACCTTACCAGGATGGCATCCCCAAACAGCAATCCACAATTAGAATCACTTAGAGCAGGCAGAATCACAATTGATATTTGACAAAAATCACGTCATGTGACTTGTAAAATCTATTGCTATTTTATACCCATGTTGTAATAGAGTTCAGGAATCTGTCAAGAAATTACTAGTCTACCAATGGCCAGAAGGTCAAAGGTCAGGCCAAAACAGACAAAGAAACAAAGAAAGATCATTGCTCTCTATGGGTAAACAAATATACAGTGTTCAGAGAGATTCAACTAAACACATGAAAACCCACATGTTAATTTTAAAGAAATGATGAGGAATAAAAAATACATCTCCCCATTCCAGGGATGCATGAGGAAGCAAAAACACTTCATTCACATAAAACATGACCATCTGAACTTGGTTTGTTCACTGCCTCTCATAATTGTCCTGGTTCCTGTTCTTGTTTGTTTTCCACTTTTAGGACTACCCAGAACTTTCTAATACTACCTTTTTAGCACATGCATTGTGATTATCACATAAGAAAAATAGCATGTATAGTATCTCAGCCCCTGGGCCCACTCCCTTGTTTCTTTGTGATGTCACTTCTAACAGTAGTGGTGTAGTGGTTGGAATATGAATGAGCCCCTTAGCCTCATACATTTGTATTTATTTAGACTTCAACAAGGAAGATAATTTTATGAAATAATTAAGCCTAAATATAAATTTATTTGTACCTATTAATCACCCTCCTAATCAATCATGGTGTTCCTTTTCCAGTTATACTGTTTATGTCAATGAGTCAATTCCCTGAAAATAAATTCTAAGACAGCTATATAGCCCCAGTTGACATTAGGCCAAATATTTATAACACGTGTCTCCATGGATATAAGTTTTGATGATAAAGTTCCATCTGTATTCCTAGAATAACTGAGTACGATTAAAGAAATGTATTTGCCAGAAGCCTAAGAAGACTGCAGAATTGAAAATAAAACCCTATTTCTAGCTACACTGGGCTTCACTTAAGTAATGTTAATCTCTAGAACTTTCCTGAACCAGTAGGCTATGGAGACATGATCTCTACCACTGTGTCCATCAATTGAGAATTTATTTTTCTCAATAGTTCTCAATGATTTTAAATTATATGCCAATCATATACTCAAGATTTTAATTAACTTTATGCGTCCTTCTAAGTGCCAACCTACTATTGCCAGTTCTGTGATCAAGTGAGTAGAACCAGCTTCCTAGAAATACTAGATTTGCCTGCATGATCTGATGTCCCTAATGAGGAATGATTGACCACTCAGACCTGAGAAGAGCAACTTGATCTCAGAGGTCACAACACTTGGTCCAGATTATGTCCTAGCCAACAGCAACATGCCTGTGGCTAAGAAAAATTGTTTATGAGCTTGTGAAAGGGAAGAGGGACCCAGCATTGAAGCAAAGTCCCACAGAAGGAAAATTAAAATGTAATAAACTAACTAGTTTAGTATAAAAAAGTCAAGAGAGAGTTACACAAACAGAAAGAAGCAAACCTTTATGCAATAATGCCACTGCCTGACCAGGAAAACAGCTGCCTATTCCTCACGCAATGCACAAAAGTGCCAGCGTAGCCTTCCTTCCCTCAGTGTAACTTTCCCAGCTCTTTGATCTTCTCCCTCCCTTCATGTTTTTTCCTTTCACTCCCTTGTCTTCCTAATACAGTGTTTACAGGACCAGGAAGACTTCTTTTCTTAGGAGATAATTGGCACTGGAATTATATTTCTTATACTCATAATGTTTTGATTTGTTACATTTTAAGCCTAACTTAGCCCTTTTCCTCCAAAACTACATTAGTATATAAAAGGCTCAGCAGGAAACATAGGCAGACATGCCTGCCTGCAAGTTCTTCGCCACAAAAATGTGAATTGTTTTCTTCTGCATACAGGGATTTGGAGAATTTTTTGAAGAATTTCAGATTTTAATGAACACTTACATTTTGGGATTTCACTGGGATCTGGACTCATATGAACTCTTTTTAAATTATTGAAATATTCACATTCCAGCTAAAATAGAAGGGTACCAAATCAGAACTATGGAGACAAGTGCATGGAAAAAGGAAACAAATTTGAAATTATTAAGAAGTAATAATATAATTATCAGGAAGAGCAAAGAACTGAAAATAAACATGTAAGTAGGCCCTAAATAATCTTCTTGTTTCAAATAATATCTTAGGGATGCATAATCTGTAGAAGGAAGGGCACCATGTCTTCTACATACCTAGCAGCTACCTGGAAGAACTGGTAGTTTTATATTAAGACACCACCAGGTGCCTTGACCGTGGAGACATTTCCATGGCTAGAGACAGCTTTCTGTTCTTGTGGCAGGTTTAGACATGCAGGTGCATGCTGGAAAGGGCCCTGTGTTTTTCAAGGCAGACCTTCTAATTTGAGAGTTAATAATGATGGCAATTATACACCAGCCTTTCCACAATCAACGTCTGCTGGCCACAGGGCCACATAAATTAAGTCACAGACCTGCACATGGGGATAATATTTCATTCTCTTGGTGAGTGTCAAAAATTTAGGAAACTTTACTCCTAGATGCTCTGAAGCATAGAGAGACATATGTTTGAAGTGAGTTGGGCCTAATGCTGTTTGTGTTATAATGTTAATTTTGGTCCCTCAACTGCCTGTAAGCACATAGTGTCTGCACATAAGATATCGGGGGACCCTGCCCTCAGTTGTCTCCAATCAGTAAATAAAGATGCAGGCAGCTGAGGGCTGGGCAGGAGAAACAGAGGCAGGACTTTTAGGATTCTCAGGGCTTCGGACAGATAGGGGAGAGAGAAGGAGGCAGATTTGCCATGATTCGGAAACAGGGATCACATTTAGGAGCTACAGAAGAAAACCCATCAAAATGTTGGTAGAAGGGGAAAGGAGATCTAAGCGGGGAGCTGCCCATAAATAACAGGGCAACAAAGATTAAACCTAGAATTAGAAGGTATTAAGCCAGGAGTACTGGACGGAAATATATGCTAGCCTCAAAGAGGACTAGAAGTGCCTAGACACTGAGTTAGTCAAAATTATTTGGTGTGTGTGTGTGTGTGTGTGTGTGTGTGTGTGTGTGTGTGTCATTCAAAAATACAGAGGTCTCTGGCAGGTGACTGGAAGCACAACAGTTTAATTAATCCACCACTACACATACAGTAATGGGTGTCTTTTTAAAAAAGTAAGTCTCTTTTCTATTAGTTTCAGTGTTTCTGTTTTTTTCTATATTCTTTGTTTATATTCCAAATGCCTTCCCCTTTCCCGGTTCCCCTCTCCCCATAAGGTCAATAAGCCCTCTTCCCTCCACCCATTCCCCAATCATCCTCCTCCCATTTCTCTGTCCTGGTACGCCCCTACAATGCTGCATCAAGACTTTCCAGGACCAGGACCCTCTCCTTCCTTCTGCTTGGGAATCTTTTGATATGTTAATTGTGTCTTGAGTATTCAGAGCTTCTGGGCTAATTAATATCCATTTATTAGTGACTGCATTCCATGTGTATTCTTTTGTGCTCGGGTTACCTCACTTAGGATAATATTTTCCAGTTCCAACCATTTGCCTAAACATTTCATGAATTCATTGTTTTTAATTGCTGAGTAGTATTCCATTGTGTAAATATACCACATTTTCTGTATCCATTCCTCCATTGAGGGA
>BDUI01000236.1:119877-133982 GCA_002335545.1 Apodemus speciosus
AACCACTGAGCCATGATTCCAACTCTGTTACCCTACCCTTGTCCCGTCTGCCCATCCATCCATCCATCCATTCTTCCTTCCTTCTTTTCCTTTTTTTTTTTTTTTTTTTTTTTTAAGATAGAGTCTTTCTACATGACTCTTGCTGTCTTGGAACTCACTATGTAGACCAGGTTGGCCTCAAACTCCCGAAAGATCTCACTGCTTCTGATCATCTGAGTGCTGGGATTAAAGGGGTGTGCCACCACACCAGGCCTCTGACACATTATTTCTTAAGTAAAGATCGTCTTTCACCTATCCTGGTTAATGCATTTTAATGGCAAATCCTGACAACTGATGATATTATTTCTGGCATGTGTGAAGACATTGGCAAAGTACTCACATACATAAAAAAGAAACAATAGAAATAATATGTTTATTGGAAGAGCTGGTGGTTAAAAGTACTTAATGCTTTTGTGGAGGACTCCGGTGTGTTTCTCTGCATCCACATGGTAGCAGTTCTCTGCAACTCTACTTCCTGGGTAGTCAGTGTCTCTTGATCTGTGAAGGCATCTGCATACATGTGGTGTATATATGCTTGCACTCACACGAAATAAAAAAAAAAATGCTGACTTGGACATAGAGGAGCATTCATTTAACCCCAGGCATAGATAGGCGGGTCTTTGTGAGTTTCAAACCAACCTGGTGTGTATGAGTTCCAGTCCAGCTGGAGCTACATGGTAAAGACCCTACCTTTAAAAAGAAAAGAGAGAAAAGAAAAAGGTTGTTGGTGATGAAAGCCTTTAATTCCATCCAGTATTTTTTTTTAAGATTTATTTATTATTATATGTAAGTACACTGTAGCTGTCTTTAGATACACCAGAAGAGAGTATCAGATCTCATTACGGATGGTTGTGAGCCACTGTGTGGTTGCTGGGAATTGAACTCAGGACCTTCGGGAGAGCACTTGGTGCTCTTAACTGCTGAACCATCTCTCCAGCCTCCATCTAGTATTTGAAGGCAGAGGCAGGCTGATGTCTGTGATTTCTAGGCCAGTCTATTCTACAGAGTGAGTTCTAGGCTAGCTGATGCAGCACAGAGAAACCCTGTCTCAAAAAAACAAAAGAAAAAAGATATTCATACTACCATTTAAAGTATTTTTCTCCAGAATTTAGCTCATGTAAAACAATTTTTTGAGATTTAAGATGAAAGCCTTTGTTGGATCAACTTGACTTGTGCTTGTAGTCCCAGAAGGCAAGGGCAGGGGTTTCCCAAGTTCCCGGCCATTCTTGGCTACATAGTTAGATCTTGTTTCAACAAACAAACAAAATCCAGGGCTATCTGTTGTACAGATAGATAGCCAATAGCCCTGGCTGTCCTGGGACTCACTAGAGTCCAGAGCAGGCTGGCCACTAGCTCACAGATTTGCCTGCCACTGCTTCCCGATGGCTGGGATTAAAGTCTTTTGACACCACACCCAGCCAGTATTATTGTTTCTGAAAGCCTTCCATATGATAAGAACTCCAGAACATTTGGAATTAATTTCTCAGAATATCTGTGGAAGCTACTTAGGATCACATATAAAATCAACATAATTGATAAATAAGTGCTGGGAACTAGAATCTCTCAACCAAGGTTTAACCAAGTAACCTAGTTCTTTTTAGTACTGCTGAAAGTCTAAAGTTTGAGCATCTGCTGTGGGCTGATCTGGCTGAACCTTGATGTCTGCTAGACACCAGTGTGGTGTTACCACATTCAACAGGTTTGTCCTCCTGAGAGCAGGCAGCCTAGAAGAAAGGATTACTAGTTTCAGATCCTCGGGGAACATTTGTTTTTCCAATGTTGAATACTGTGTTGTGATAGTTCTTTAGTTTTTTTCTTCTAATTTTATGTGTAATAATGCTTTGCATCTGTATGTCTGTGTAACACAAGTATGCCTGGTGCCCTAGGAAGTGAGGAGAGAGGTTTGGACCCCCTGAACTGGAAGTTACTGATGGCTGTGAGCCCCTGTATGGGTTCTGGGTCCTCTGGAAGCCAGTGGCCTTAACCACTAGGCCATCTATCCCCAGCCTCGCGAAGTAGATCTTTAATGCTTTCAACAGTAGCAGGATAAGGAAAGTGATAGATTTGTGTTGTCAAGTGAAATTCTAGAATTTGTCCTAAGAAATTACTTGTTTTAACGGTTCTTCATGAATATTTATTTACTATTGAAATTTATTGATGTGACATGTTTTGAGCTGTCATTGCATTTAAAAAGCTTATCAGCATGTGTATATAAGATGTCCATATATGAGTGCACAGCCTTGTATATTCTCCCTTCTACCTTACGGATTGAGCTCAGGTTGTTAGTCTTGCTGAAAGTCAAGTCCTCTTTTTAACCCACCCAGCCATTTTCTTACTAGCCCTCATTACATGGGTTTCAATATAAATTTGAATTCAGATGCGAAGCATATTATTTTACTTGGGTAATAAGTTCATAATCGGGCTAGAAATAAAAGATGTAGAATGGAGACAAAGGTAGGGTTGGCAGATGGTAGGAAAGATATGAGTGATACAGAACAATAAATATGAGGAGAGTTAAAAGTGATGGAGGCCTGGGATACATTTCCACCAGCAGAAGTAGATTGGTCTCTTGTTTGAAGCCAGCTTGGTCTGTCAATGGACCTACACAGTGAGAGTGTCTTTCCCTACCTCAAAATGTGATTGAAAGAAAAAGCATATAGTAATTTTTAAATCCTCCTTCTCAATCCTATTTCTATTTTCAACTTAATGGTTTAATATTCTGTTTTCTGAAATCATATTATTATATATCAGTTGCTTTGTCAGTTTTAACCTTGATGTTCCTTTTATGATATATAGAATTTTACTTTGTCACATCTTTTCAATATGGTTGCTGTCAATTCTTAGCATACTTGTAAAAATAAAAATGCTGTTCAATGATTTTCCAACATGTTAGGTGTTTGCGTTATTTGTTTCCTAGGATCTCTGCTGACTTGTTTCTCATTTGAATAATTTTCTATATATGAATCACAAATTCTAAACTCTTAAAACCTTTTTTGTAGTGATATGTTATTTTTTAACTATCTGCCCAATCTCATCTGATTTTAACCTTGAGTTTCAGTTTGTATTGTTTGCTTGTAAGCTAGCTCCCCTTCAGAGTTCATCCTTGAGTCTTTACTGTTTTTTTACCCATACTATCCAGAATTGTTTTTTGGTGCTGATTGGTTTATTACTGCATTTTCTTAGAAAAGCTAAATGGAAAACATGATTTTTAGAGTTGGCATATCTGAAGCGTTTATCCTTTATGTGTACTTTTATCGTATGCTTCTTTTGAACACAGGATTCTGGGCGGAAAGTCACTCCTTTGAGAACTGTCAAAGCCGTGCCTCATTGTATTTCAGGACCCAGCATTGTGTTTCTGAAGTATTAGCTTTTCTCTCTTAGAAATACTGTGTATGTGGTTCCATTTGGCCCAGAGTTGTCCTAAAACATGGGATTCTCCTACCTCAGCTTTCTGAGTGTAGAACTATAGATGTGTGTTATGATACTCAGCAATTTTAACAGTTTTTATTCTTTAGCTTTCTCTAATACCCTCCTTGAAAGCTTTAGGATTTTTTTCCCCCTGTATTTCAAGAATTGCAAGTATCATACATTTGAATAAGCCTTTTGTTTTTGCAAATGAATATCATAAAACAAGTGATGACAAAGGCTGGAAACTAATGTCTAATGGGAATGCACGCTGAACAGCCATTATGAAGACCAGTGTGGTGGCTTCCATTCTGTGTGCAGCCCTGGCTGTCCTGGACTACCTCTGTTGACAAGGCTGGCCTTGAACTCAATATCCACCAGCCTCTGCCTCCAAAGTGCTGGGAAAAAAGGTATTCAGTACTAGGTCTCACAAGCTAGAACTTTTATATGATCCATTTATATCACTCTGGACCTCTACCTGAAAGACTGCATCGTATTACAGATACTTCTCTGTTTATTGCTGCTGTTTTCATAATAGCATGGGAATATAATAAATGTAGATGTCTGTCTTAGAATAGATAATGGAAATGTGATACATATACAAGGGAATTTCATTCATATGTAAGGAAAAATAGAATTGTGCTATTTTTAGGAAGTATATTGATGTTGGAGATATTTTAAGTGAGGTGACCCAGACTCATAAAGTCATACAGCAGATCTTCTCTTGTGTGCATCTTACAACTGTTTGTATATACGTATCTACGTGGGTGGGAGAGCAAATGCCAGGAAACTAGAAAGGGGCTTATGAGAAGGGAAACTATTACTTCCAGCAGAAAATTGCTCTGCAAGTCTCAGTAAGTGATACCCAAGCTATATTTAGGAACCCCCTAAACGCTGTGGTTGATTGGATTAGCATACCACTGATGAAAAATCTTAAATTTCTGATTATGCTCTGTTAGAACTAGTGTTTAAGCGTGCTTCTGATCTTTTGATTAGTAATTTTATTTTTGTGCATGTTACATAGTGAAGTATTTTCATTGCGTTTTCCTTTCATTTTAATCTTGCCGCCTTTCATCGTTCATTAGTTTTTTAAAATGTAAATTTAAATCTTCCAATAAGTTGAAATAAAAATACTAAAACTCGAGAGTTTTTATTTCATTATTTCCTCATGTTTATCTGTCTCTTAGATCCTGCTAGTCATGATTGGTCATATACTTTTCTTTCTTTCTTTTTTTTTTTTTTTTGGTTTTTCTTGAGACAGGGTTTCTCTGTGTAGCCCTGGCTGTCCTGGAACTCACTCTGTAGACCAGGCTGGCCTCCAACTCAGAAATCCACCTGCCTCTGCCTCCCAACTGCTGGGATTAAAGGTGTGCGCCACGACCGCCCGGCTTTTTTTTTTTTTTTTTTTTTTTGGTTTTCATATACTTTTCTTTTTCTCCCCAATATTATCAGTCTTTGTCATCCTTTTAGAGATTGCTTTAGTTTCCATGTTTAGATCTTTTGTAATGTATTATAGGTTGCTAAAATTTTAATTGGGTTTAAAATGATAAGCTATATATTTATTTTAAAGGCATACCAACTGCCTACATACAACTAAAGAGTTTTTTTATTTTTAATGGTGCTTCGGATGGGACTCACGGCCTCTCACAGAGGCAACTGACCCAACATTGAGTTCTGTGCTCCGCTTAGTTTTATAATCCTCATTTAGGTCTTTATAACACTGAGTCTTTCAGTAACTTAATATCTGTTAGATTCTTTAAGTATTATAAAGTATAGATAATTTCTTTCTTGTAATTGTGCTGGTTAGTTTTTATTTTTTAATTTAATTTAATTTTTATCTACTTGAAATAGTCTGTGATCATCTTTGGAAAGAACCCCAACTAACTCAGAAATTGCTTCCATCAGATCATAAAGCATTTATTTAATGATTATGTGGTAGGGCACAGACCGTGGTAGGTGGTGCTGCCTTGCGAGGCCCCGAAGCTGAAGGAGCAGCCCTAAGGGATTAGTGAGCTGCATTCCGCCACGGTGCAGGTGCGTGTAGCTCCAGCCTCCGGATTCCTCTCAGTGATGGACTGTAGATCAGGAAGTCAGGAAGTGTGAGCTAAATAAAATCCCTTTTTCCCCTCTAGTCACTTTTGGCCAGGTTTTGTTTTTTGTTTTTTTAATCATAGCAGCATACAGCAAACTAAGAAAAAAAGTTGGTACCAGAAAACTGTTGCAGTGACAGATATGACCATGTTGTTTGGGAGGATTGTGGAAGTGTTAGGAACTTATGGCTGGAAAAGTTATTAGTGTTCAAAACTTAGTGGCCTGTTCTGTGGGAACTTGGAAGACAGTGTTGAGAACAGGGCAGATGATGAAGACCTGCCTTGTGGAATTTCATAGGGAAGCAAAAACTTTGTTAGGGCATTGTGGTGATTTATTTGAATTAATAATCTGTAGTTCTGGTCAGCTGCAGCTAAAGAATTTGCTCTGAATGGACGGATAGTATTGTACCATTGAAATGAAACCTTTATATTACGGAGACTATTGCTATTGTTGGGGCTGTAAAAGCAGCTATAATTAAGAAGACACTGGTATCATTGAGGTGCAGTCTTGTGGGGAGTATTTATTATTTCTTCATTGTCAGCACACAGAAACTGTGCTTTAGAGGAGCCAAGGCTGTATCTCAAGTTGGGAGTTGAACTTGATAATATCTAAGTTGTAAATGAATTATTTTTAATATAAGTGTGTATACTGAATCCAGTGGCTCTATTTCTTTACTTTATGCTAGTCCTCAATAACTACACAGAGAAACCAAGTTTTGTTTAAAACTGTACCTTAATAGCTGAGCAGTAAAAAATGTACCTTAACTTTCTATACTATTCTGGCTACTTCCCAGCCCCATCCCATAATATGATACTTGCATATTATTGATTTTCAGTCTCTTCCATGGCTCCAATTTCTCCATCCTGCCAGCTCATCTGAATCTCCCTCTTTCCTTCCTTTGGCGAATGTCACACCCTATTCTCTATTCTGCCTAGCCACTGGATGATCAGCATTTATTGACAAGATAGAGAATAAATGATAAGAATTGTTTACACAAACTTGAGACCAGAGATTCTTGGTGAAAACGTTACCRCTGCATCCTGATAGAAAGAGATATGAGGGCATAGAAACCAGCATTTGAATAACCTTAAGGGTAAACTTTATACAGTGTACAAAACATTATGCCTACAAAGAATCTTCCACATGGTGCTGGCTTTGACTATATGAAAGTTACATTTCTTTGTTTTGTTTTGTTTTTCTGAGACAGGGCCTCTCACTGTAGTCCTGCCTGTTTGTGGATCAGGGCTGGCCTGCAATTCGCAGAGGGCTCTTCCTGATTCTGCCTTTTTAGTGCTGGCCCATGAAGGCTACCTTAAAAGGGATTGTGGGAAGCAGTGGATGCTTGACATTGTGAAAGGCTGTTAGTTAGGTGTAGCTTCAGTTGCAGTGGAAACCCCAGGACTGAAGGGGCCACTGTGGTATATATAGGCTTGGAGGCCATTGGTGAAGGTGCAGCTTCAGCTGCAGAGGATGGAGACCCCAGTCTATCGGAGAAGCCAGGAATATGGGCATTTTATTGATTGATTGATTTAGGAGTATCCAGACCACTGTGCCAGGTAGCCTTGAGTTTTATCCTAAAGCAAACAGCAAGCCTTGGGAATATGCTAATACGCAGCACTTTCTCATGGCCTCTACTTCAGTTCCTGCTTCAGGTTTTTGCCTTGAGTTCCTGCCTTGTCTTTCCTCAAGTGAGGGATTACAGGCCATCACTGCCCGGTGTGTGTATCCTTTATTGAGTCACACAAGATTTTTAATTACCAAAAGTATGCCAGGCATTGTGCTATTAATTGAACTTGTCTAAAAGAACTAGATTTGTATGTAATACTTACCTGACATTTCCTATTTTTTAATTTGTTTTTGTTTTTTACTGGTGTTGAAGAGAGAGTGTTTTGTGTTTCTGAGTGTGTTTGGTTTTCCAGATAGAGTCAGAATAGAAGCCCATCCTAAGTAGGCTTCAAGAATTCATTTAAAAATGTAGGTAGATAATAAATTTGTTAGATGATAAAGCACCTTGTATTAAGTTACCAGTAGTTTTGTTAATGAAGTCATTACTACTACCATTGCTGCTGCTGCTGCTGCTGCTGCTGCTGTTGTTTTTGGTTTCTGAGACAGGGTTTCTACATGACTCTGACTGTCCTTGAGAACTTTGCAGCTATCCGCCTGCCTTCCTGCTTCTGAATGCTGGGATTGTGGTCATGCACCACCACACCCAGCTTGTGATTCTGTTCTTAAAAATGATTACGGAGCTGCCCCAGTAGAGGGGGAAAATTGATGTTTCAGAAAAGTATTTTAGTATTTGTTTCTTTTGTTACTTATTGAAATGTATATTGTTCCCTCTTTAGGAAGCATTTACTTACTGCATTTTATTTTCTCTTATAGGCAATGTCTATGCTGCTTCAAGGAATATAAGCATTTGGAGATTTTTAACCAAGTAGTATGTGCACTTATTAACTTAGTGATTGCCCAAGTTCAAGTGCTCCGGGACCAGCTCTGTAAACATTGTACTACCATTAACGTAGATTCCACGTGGCAAGATGAGAGGAACCAAGCGGAGGAGCCACTGAGCATAGACAGAGAATGTAATGAAGGAAACACAGAAAGACGAAAATCAATAGAAAACTCTACAAGAATTTGTAATCTGACTGAGGAGGAATCTTCAAAGAGTTCTGATCCTTTTAGTTTATGGAATACAGATGAGAAGGAAAAACTATTACTATGTGTAGCAAAAATTTTTCAAATTCAGTTTCCCTTATATACTGCTTACAAGCATAATACTCATCCTACTATAGAGGTATGTAAAAATAGGTACAATCATTCTAGTATTATCAAGTCCTACGAAGCTTGCTAGTCCCCTCCTTATCTGTGAATGACTCAAACTGGCTTTTTTTTTTTTTTTTTTTTTTTTTGATGGAAACTTTTCTTTCTGCGTCCTCTGTCTGTCTGCCATTCCCTTCTTTCTTCTTCTGTTGGAGACTGGGTCTCACTGTATTGTCCTGCAGTGTGGCCTTGTATCCTATGGCTGGCCTTGAAATTTAATCCACTTCCTCAGCCTGAAGTGCTTGGATTACAGATGTGCAGATGTTCCTGCTTGATGGGAAATTACTGGGATTGCCAAAATATATTTATAATTGAACTCAGAAGAACTTACATTTAAGTGATTTAAACATTTTTTTTTTTTGCTCTTTTTGTTATATTTAAAAAAAAAAAAAAAAAAAAAAAAACAACCAATGGCCAGGCGTATATAGTTCAGTGACGGAGGCTTGCTTAGCCTTCGTAGGAGGCCCTAAGTTCAGGTCCCAGTATTGTCAAAAGTCACAGTGACAGTTGCAGAGGACCCGGTCACGCTCCAGCACCCTGCAGTAATGCACACCGGTAGTATGAATTCCAGGGGATCTGACCCCACTTCTCATATCTTTGGCTCCTACATACATGTGGTGGGAAAACATACACTTAAGCACACATGTATTCATAAAATTAAAAAGAAATAGTTGTGTCAAAAACGAATCACAGAGTTTTTAATTTCATTCTTAGAAACATGTCAGATTAGAGTTTTTCATTAATAAACAGAGCTTAACAAATTATATATACATTTTAATAGTATTTTTTGTAAGTCAAACTGCTTAATTCCACTTGTGTTATTTTTATGAGCATTTCAGAAATTTAATAACTTAACAATTTGGAAGATAGTTGTATTTATAGAAATCAGGAACTGAGAATATATGGTAATGTATTTGCCTATGTGCAATAATTTATAACTTGACATTTTATGAGAACAGGAGTGCTTAACAAGTTTGTGTGGCTCATATGTGTACTGCATTGATTTTGGGCTTGGGTGGGTGATGGTCAGAGTCTCCGCAGTCTGGCCGCTSTGTGCATGGCTACTGCTCCTCCTCAGGTGGGCAAGCTTCTGCACATTGTGGTTTTAGGAGTGCTGGAGATAGACGAAAGTAGGTCTCTAAGGCATCTTGGGTGCCACTGAACTGGCATAGAATGAGTTTTGTTACATTTTGGTGACACAATTTATAAGGGCATTCAACATTCAAAGGGATGGTGAAGAAAATTATAAATTCCATCTCAAGATGGGGAGGAAAGGCAAAGTGTTTTAGTTTTTATTATCATTATAAACTGTGTTCAATTTCGCCTCAGACTTGTTATGACCTTAAACTCCATCTCTGTCTTGGTTGCTGGAATTATAAGCATAAATTGCCATATCTGCTTATGGCTTGCTGGAGATCAGATACAGGTTTTTGTGCCTGCTAGGCAAGTACCTTGTCAACTAAGCTATGTCCCTAGTCCTTGTTTGTATCTTGGATAATCTGTTTCTGACAATACTGAGATGTGAATCTGCCACATGCTCCCATCCATCCATCCGTTTATTGACAAGAGTTTCACTACATAGTGCTGGCTGGTCTGGGGTGTGCTGTGTAGGCCACGCTGTCATCAGACTCAAAGATCTGCCTGTTTTTGCCTCCTGGGTCCTGGAATGTTTTGTTGTCAGTCTGTCTCCTCCCCTCCCTCATCCGCCCTCTCTCCCTCTCCCCTCTCTCCCCTCTCTCCCCTCTCCCTCCTCTCCCTTCCTGTTTTGAGACAGGGTTCCTTGTGTAACCTTAGCAGATGTTCTGGCACTTGCTCTGTACATCACGCAGGCCTTGAACTCAGAGATACATGGCCTGCCTCTGTCTCCCTAACCTTGAGTGCTGGGATTAAAGATGTTCACCAGAACCATCTAGTTTTATAGGGTTTTTTTGTTTGTTTGTTTTGGTTTTGGTTTTTTTCAAATGTTCTGTAACCTTCATACTTTTCAACTTTTCTTTACCTGAAAAATAAGCCCTTTATATTTTCAAACTGTATTGAGAAAACATAGCCCATTAAATGGTTATTACCTCTATTAGAAATATTGATTAGAACATTTTGAAGTAGATTGTGTTTTCTTCTAGAATTTAGTGTGTTTATTCTGTGTAGAATATATAATAAGATACATTAACATACCAAAAAATGTCAGAATTTTTTTAAAAAATAAATTACTAACCTTTAATCTTTAGGGACTGGAGAGATTGTTCTGTACTTAAGAATACTGGCTGCTCTTCCAGAAGACTCAAGTTGGATTCCCAGCACCCAGTTATTCCAGGGATCCCATGCCCTCTTCTTGCCTATGAAGGCACTGTTTGCACATGGTGCACAGAATCACATGTAGGCAAAATACCCACAGACATGAAATGAAAATCAATCTAAAATTCAATTAAATTTTTAAAAATTTAATCTTTAGAATACAGTATAAATTTTTTCACCCTTCAATTGATGTGGAAATATACTAGAATATAGATACATGAAGTTCATTTAGAAATTAATTTTATTCAATTAATTAGTTTTTTAGGGCAGAACCTTATTTTGTAGCTATGTGGCTGGCCTGGAGCTTGCTTTGTAGACATGTTAGCCTGGAAGTCTAGCCAGAGAGATTGCCTAGCTTTGCCTCCTTACCCTGTGAGTTAATTTTTTTTATCCCTGTTCTCAGGAGACAGGCAGGAGAATCAAAGTTTGAGGCCAGCGTAGGCTAACTGTAGTAAGTCTAGAGCAGCTGAGGCTTCAGGGTAAGACCTTGGCTCAAGACACAGACCAAAAAGAAATTCTTTATAAGCGCACTGTAAGTAATACTAAATCTGATATTTTGTTCTTAAAGTTAGTTTCATCAGTGATTTTTTTTCTTTTTAGAAATAATAATCTGTAAATGTTATAGTCAGTGCTTATACATTTTGTTTGTAGTAAAACATCTTGTTATTCCTATATTTCAAGATAATTCCATGTGGTTACTTGTTGAAAGTAATGGTTTCATAAAATGTTTTAGGTTAAATTACTCTCTTGAAATTTTATTAAAATTTTTATTAAAAATTTTATAAAAACTTTAATAAAATTATTTTTCTGAAAAATAAATGTAAAGGAGTTTTGTATTGAATTTTATATAGGAATATGCTTTTAAATGTTCTATTCTTATTCATCGTTAAAATACCTAAAATGTGTGATTTCTAGCCTAGTGATCATGTAATTAACTGGTTTTTTTTTTTTTTTTTTTTTTTTTTTTTTTTGCTTTTTTGAGACAGGGTTTCTCTGTATAGTCCTGGCTGTCCTAAAACTCACTCTGTAGACCAGGCTGGCCTTGAACTTAGAAATCCGCCTGCCTCTGCCTCCCAAGTGCTGGGATTACAGGCGTGCGCCGCCACCGCCGGCTGTAATTAGCTGTTAATTGTCAGTTTCAGAATGTACAGAATCTTAGTGTAGTTTACATATATTGTAGAGTTAGGCTATATGTACTGATAAATGTGTTTGAATATACGGACAATTGTTTTCAGGCCAGTGCTTAATAAGCAGTGCAGTGACACTTACTTCCTAGTCTACCCTTTGCTGTTTGAGACAGTCTCACTATGCAGCCTGCATTGGCTAGCAGCTTACACATTTTCTTGCCTCCACGTTTTAGGCTCTGGCGTTGCAGGGGTGTGCTGCCGTGACCAGCTTGCTTTCCTTTGAATTCGTAGACCTTCTCACTTTACCTTTTATTCTTGTGTAGTTTTTTTTCCTAATTAAGCCTTTTACTTGAAATTTTTTTAAAGATTTATTATTATATCTAAGAACACTGTAGCTGTCTTCAGACACCAGAAGAGGGTGTCTCTTACGGATRGTTGTGAGCCACCATGTGGGTGCTGGGATTTGAACTTAGGACCTTCGGAAGAGCAGTTGGTGCTCTTACCTGCTGAGCCATCTCTCCAGCCCTGAATTTCTATTTTTAAAAGACCCAGCTTGTTGAAATCCTTTATAAGGAAAGGGTTCAAAACTCATGTTGTTCATATTTTAACACTGACTAGAAGCCTGGTCAGTGCCCTTACTAAATGGAGAAAGCATTTCCAGATTTCTGCTGTATTGCTGTGAMGTCCTAGAATCAGGGCTTATAATATACAACACAATTTCTTGATACTTTGAACTGATTATTCACAACAATTGTTTTATTGGATGGAAACTTAAGAGATCCTTTGCACCTCCCCCCTTCCTTCCTAACATCCCTCTTATTGAGTAGTGTATGCACGTTTATCTGTGTATACACACATTTGCACATGTACATATGGATGGTGGGATGAATAGGGTTTGAACTTAAGGCTTCATGTGTGATRAACCAGTGCTCTCACCTAAACACAACTCCCATTCCTGACTTGTTAACTTTTTTGTGTCTTGCTATGTAATTCACAGCTGGTCTTGAACTAGTGAGGCTCAGGTGGCCTGCCTTGTATGTCATCATGCTTTGGTAAAAGTTAAAAATCTTAGAAATATTTAGTGACAATTCTTGGAATGGTTAACTGCCATAAATGGTTATAAAAATTGTAGAAGCAAAATGCAGTGACATGACTGTTATTAGAGCTGCTTACTATACTCAGCCAGAAGGGACAGCACAATATGACCTGATAAAGGATATAACTGTTTGATATTTCATGTGCATGCACATATAATAAATAGTATATATTAAATTTTGGTAGTTTACATATGTATTATAACATTATATATATAATGTATGCATGCTTGGTGTCTGAAGGCCAGAAGAGGGCACTAGATTCCCTGGAATTGGAATTACAGCTGGTGTTAGGTACCACATAGGTGCTGGGAACCAAATCTTGGCCATCACAGCAGGCCCTTCTTTTTATAATTTTTTTTCAAGACAGGGTTTCTCTATAGTCCTGGCTGACCTGGAACTTGGTCTGTAGTTCAGACTGGTCTTGAACTCAAAGATTCCCCTGCTTCTGCCTCAGTGTTGGTGTATACCATCACCTGGCAATAGCAAGTTGTTTGTTTGTTTTTTAATTAAGTGCATAGGTGTTTTGCCTGCATGTATGTCTCTGTGAGGATGAGATCTCAGTTATAGACAGTAGTGAGCTACTATGTGGTTGCTGGGAATTAAACCCTGATCCTCTGGAAGAACAGTTAATGCTCTTAATTGTTGAGCCATCTCTCCAGTTCCAACAGCAAGTACTCTGTCTTTTCAGTCCCCCAACCCTTGGGGACTGGATGCTCTGCTCCATACCTTTAATCTCAGCACTTGGGAAGCAGAGGGCCGCCTGGTCTACACAGTGAGTTCCAGGACAGCTAGGACTCTAACTCAAGCAGAAGAAAATTTGTAGAGAGGGGAGAGAGGGCAATACTTTTGTCTAGTATATGTATACATGATACGGCGAGATGCAGCTTGACAATTTGAAGTCTTGGTGTGTCCTCTACATCTTTTAAGTAGACTTATGTAGCTCAGGCTGTCTTTGAACTCACTATGTGGCAAAGATAACCTTGAGCTCAAGTTTTTGTTATGTTTTTACTAACTGCTATTTTTTGGGGGGAGTTCCTTTTTTAAAGAATTGGTTTTTTTGGAGAGAGGTTATTGTATAGCCTTTGGTAGTTTGGAACTAAAGTAGCTCAGCAAGCTTCAGTTTATGGCAACTCTTCTACCCCTGAAGATCACTGACATATTCAGCCATGAGCCTTTTTAAATCTAAAGAAACACACACACACACACACACACACACACACACACACACACACACACA
>BDUI01000236.1:164377-169377 GCA_002335545.1 Apodemus speciosus
CCTGCCTCTGCCTCCCAAGTGCTGGGATTAAAGGCGTGCGCCACCACTGCCCGGCTATTTTACTTTATTTTAATCATAAAGGTATTCAAGTTTTTCAGGCTCTTTTTAAAAATTTTTTAGTAATTTATTTATTTTTAGTTTATGTGCACTGGTGCTCTTCCTGCATGTATGTCCGCTGGAACAGTTTTTAGCTGCCGTATGGGTATTGGGAATTGAACCTAGGTTCTTTGGAAGAATAGGCAGTGCTCTTAACTGCTGAGCTGTCAAATCAAGGCAGTGTTTCTTACTCTTGGCACTATGGACCTCTGAACCAGATGATTTTTTTGTTTTGAATTCACAACTATCTGAATGCTTCTTGGCTATCGTTTGTGGTTTTGCAACACCCCCTAGTTCCTGTCTGAGAATGTCAGTACCCTCATTTGTAGCTATAACAAGATAAGGATGTATTTAGACATTGTTAAATATCTCTGTGGGCCAATTGAGCACTGATGAGTATATTTGGTTATTGCCTCATCTAGATATACACATTACCTACTGTCCCTCGCAGTGCTGATGATGACCCAACAGGTGGTGCATGGTAAAACCAAGGTGTAGGGAGGACATCGAGTTTCAACTGTTGCATGTTGTTCCCAGGGCTCATCCATTCCCATTGATAATGAGATCTTCAGTGTCTACCTCTCAAGTTATATAATTGCATTTCTCATTAGGCCTTTTCCATAATTTGTATGTGTGGTATTGCTTGTCAGTCTCTGAGTCAATCCTGACCTGACCTTTCTTTGTTTTTTGTTTTGTCTTTGATATTTTGAAAAATAACCAGTGTGGTATTATTTTGAAAGAGTGCACTCCAATAGCTCTTTGTTGAGTTGAAGGAAACTAATTTGGAGACTTGAAAATTTTTTGGTGGTGCTGAGGGTTGAGTGCAGGTCATTGTCCATGTTAAGTTTGTGGTTTACTATTTTTTGTGTGTGTTTTTGTTTTTGTTTGTTTTTTTATTAGACATTTTCTTTATTTACATTTCAAATGTTATCCCCTTTCCTGGTTTCCCCTCCAAAACCCCTTGTTCCATCCCCCTCCGCCTTCTCACCCAACCCACCCACTCCTGCTTCCCTGTCCTGGCATTCCCCTACACCGGGGCATCGAGCCTTCACAGGACCAAACAGCCTCCCCTCCCATTGATGCCCAACAAGGCCATCCTCTGCTACATATGCATCTGGAGCCATAGGTCCCTCCATGTGTACTCTCTGGTTGGTGGTTTAGTCTCTGCGAGCTCTGGGGGCACTGTTTCATTCCTATTGTTGTTCCTCCTATGGGGCTGCAAACCTCTGCAGCTCCTTGGGTCCTTTCTCTAGGTCCTCCATTGGGGACCCTGTATTCAGTCCAATGTGGTTTAATATTGATCCATACTTTTGAGTCCTCAGGAAAAGTCAAGTCTACCTAGATTGCTGCCTTACATTGATCTATTTTCTATCTCATTTGAGAATGCACTTTGATAAACAAATGCAAACAAACTCTTTCGTTTCACTATGAATTTGAATTTATATAATAGCGTATAACAATATTAATAATACTGCTTAACACGTTTCTGAAATTGTTCTAGAGAGGTATATGTATGCATTGTAGAACATGATGGATGTATGGTATAAAATTAACTAGTTCATGGTATCTTTATAGTTTTTAAGTGTCTCTATTTTATAAGGTTAAAATGTTTCAACTCACCTATACTCCATATACCACATAGCTTACTTTCTGATTATATTATGATTTGTGCTAAATGTTACAGAAGAGAATTAGAAAAGTTTATAACAAAGCATAGTACTATACACCTCAATCTCAGTAGTTGGAAGRCTGAGGCAGGTGGATCTCTCCAGCAAACTCATAGGGAGACTGTTTTGAAAAAAAAAAAAAACAACAAAAAAATGCTTATGATGTGTGATGAAATTATAGTTTTAAGGGCTCTTTTCCAGCTCAGTGGTAAGAGTTCTTGTGTAGCCTACAATAGGACCTGAATTTAATCCCTATCACCCTTCTTACTAAGTTTCTGTGTTTCTGTATCTTGTAGACATATGGTTGATGATATGCTAAGTGCAGATGATGTCAGTTGCAGTAGCTCCCAGGTCAGTGCAAAATCAGAAAAAAATATGGCTGATTTTGATGGTGAAGAATCTGGATGTGAAGAGGAACTAGTTCAGATAAATTCACATGCAGAACTAACATCTCATCTCCAACAACATCTTCCCAATTTAGCATCTATTTATCATGAACATCTTAGTCAAGGTAAGTAAATATTAGCTTGTTCACAGCAGGACTAAGTTAATTGCGTGGTTAAAAAGAATAAACTGTTACTGTTGTGTCTAAATGGTTTTGCTAAAATTATTTTAAAAATAGCTTTTTCTCAAGAGAATAAAATCATAATGATTCCATTYTGAGTATAAATGAGAATGTTTTGTTTGAAGTACTGGAGTTGTATAAACAAGGATTCTTTATCACTGTCAGCAGTTATTCTGCTGTTGGGTCTATGTTTTTATCAAGTGATCTTCAACTGAGAAAGACAACACATATTAAAGATAAGTAAATATGTATTTTGGAAATGTGATTATAATAGAGTTTATTTTTAGGAATGTAGAACCCACAGATAAATATGACATAAAAGATCTTCACAAAAGTGTATGGTTCTATTTATGTGAAATGTCTAGAGTGACCAGATCTGTAGAGACATGCACGGATTGCTTGGAGTTCTGGAGGGCCAGGAAGAGAAGAACAGAGCACTGTTAAGACAAGGGTTTTATCTGGTGATGACACGATTAGTCAGATTGCCCTAAAGTGAACTAATAGGACCATACCTGATTTGGAGTACTGGAGACTTAGGCAAAAAATAGTACAGCTATGTTTACAGTCCCAGCACTCAAGGAGGAAACCTCAAAACTTGAAACCAGCCTGTAGTTATTGAATGCAAGCCTCTGTCCCCAAATAGCAACAAAATAATAATAGAGCAAGATGATGAAGAAGAAGAAGAAGAAGAAGAAGAAGAAGAAGAAGAAGAAGAAGAAGAAGAAGAAGAAGAAGAAGACGACGACGACAAATAAGGAAGAGAGGGAAACAGAAGGGGGGGGGAATGTTTAGAATTGGCAATTTAAAGATCTTTAATTCTTTTCTTGATTATATACCATCAGTACATACCAGTTTAGGTTACAATAGAGCATTACAATATAAGGAAACTTGGTAGATTGGGTTTTTGGTAAAAAGATCACTATCAGACTGTATAAGGAATATGTTCTTTTGTAACAAGGTAGTAACTTCATGTGTTCTTTCTAAGTAATTAATTGTATTGTTATTGTGCTGTTTCAGTGTACTTTACAGCCTGCAGACTGGATTCAGCTCCATGGTTATCACACTGTCTCCATTCTTTTATCACATAGTAATCCATATGGCTATGTGTCACTGTCCCAAACTCATTCCAAAAACATTTTAGTACTCTGATGACCTCCAGCACGGTGATGCGTGCGATCCAGGAATGGTGTATGCTGTATTCTCAGGCTCTCAGAAGGGCGACGTACAGTTCTCTGTTGCTGAATAGTCTGTGGTCAGCTTGGACAGCATAGAAAACCCTTTCTCCCAGACAAAAGCCAACAAACAAAAGACCTGGACCCAAGAATTCAGCAGTTGTTTTATGTAAAAGAAGATATATAGAAAAGATTATAGTATATTCTACTATATACATATCAGAATAGATAAAAATAAAGGTTGATAGTACAAACGTACAACAAGGCTCAGTTGTTAAGAGCACTGACTGTTCTTCCAGGAGACTTCAATTCAATTCCTAGTACTCACATGGAGTTCACAGATGTATGAAATGTCAGTTTCAGGGGATCTGGCATCCTCTCTCACACATGTACATACAGGCGAAATACCAGTGTACATAAAATAAAAATAAATATTTAAAAAAGGAATTATAATAGTTAGAATATAAAATAACAGCCATTTTGGAAAAACATTTTATTAGTCTTATTTGTAAATTAGAATTATTCGGTTAAATTGGCTATTTGAAGTAAATCATCCAATTGGTATTTTTAAAAAGATTTATGTTAATTTTTTTGAGTGTGGTGTTTTGCCTGTGTGTAAGTCCATATGTGATGTGCGTTCATTGCCAGTGGAGGTTGTAAGGTGGTGTCAAACCCCTAGGGACTGGAGTTAACAAAACAGTTGTGAGCTGGCATTCAAACCTGAGTCCCCTAGAAGAGCAATCAGTACTCTTCCCTCTCTCTCCTTTTTTGCCTGAGGTGTACTAAGGGTTGTTAGTAGCAGGGTCTCATCACCTAACTCTGCTGGAACTCTGCCTGGAACTTACCTGTCTCTTCCTCTGAGTGCGGGAAGGACAGGTGTGTGATATGCTGCTCTGCTCTGCTCTTTCTTCCCCTCTTCCCTCCCTGTATTTCTCCCTCTTTCCCTTCCTTTAAACAAAACAGGTTTTGTTTTTGTTGTTCTTGTTTGTTTTGTTTTTTGATACTGGGTGTCTCTGTGTAGCCCTGGCTGTCCTGGAACGCTGCCTCTGCCTCCTGAGTGCTGGGAATGAAGGCACGCGCAAACTAAGGATAAGGATTTTAAGTGGTTATACCAAAAGACATCTATTATATTATATATAATATACATATATATACATATTTTTTGGTTTTCGAGACAGGGTTTCTCTGTGTAGCCCTGGCTGTCCTGGAACTCACTTTGTAGACCAGGCTAGCCTCGAACTCAGAGATCCACCTGCCTCTACTTCCCAGGTGCTGGGATTAAAGGCGTGCGCCACCACCGCCCGGCTTATATTATATTTATTGAAATTTGTAGAGAAAGTAGAAATGAAAACTGTTTTACTTTAGCCTTCACTATAAATACAGCTATTGATGTTCATTCATTAGTGAAAGAACTGTGTTGATATATTTTATAATGTCAAAGTTTATTGTTAAGGTTTTGTTAGGATTTGCTAATTTGTAAATTGTGTAATTTCTGATTAC
>BDUI01000236.1:171877-175241 GCA_002335545.1 Apodemus speciosus
ACTACTGTTTTCTTTCTTTATTCTTCATACTTTATGAACTATATTATATTTTCATATTCCTTGAAAATCTTGCATTTAAGTTCTTTGGCTCTTTTTTTTTTTTTCTGAGACAGGGTTTCTCTGTGTAGCTCTGGCTGTCCTGGAATTAACTCTGTAGATCAGACTGGCCTCGAACTCAGAAATCCACCTGCCTCTGCCTCCCAGAGTGCTGGGATGACAGGTGTGCACCACCACCGCCCGGCTCTTCGGCTCATTTTAAGAGCAACTATGTATTAGTATATACTTTAATGTATAGATTTTAATTTACAAAACAAACGTTGCACAACAACCTCCTACCTGCTTTTACTCCACACATAGTTGTACCCAGGACCTTACAGATACTAGGGAAATAGTGCACTGTTGTGTTGTACCCCTACATAAAGGTAAGTGCTTTCTTGCCTGAGCTGTCTTCTCAGCACCTTACTTAGATTTGAAAGTGATTCTTTGTTCTTTAATGTTCTTTTTTGGAATATGAAGTRCAGTTTTATTAGAAATACAGTGTATATATAGGGCAGTGATGATCAGTCTTAGTATAAATAATAATTTGGGAAAGATAATAACTATGATAAACATTTTCAAGAAAAATATGCTTTAAAAGGCTTTTTCTTCTTGGATGTAAACATGTTCTCACTGTGTAGCCTTGTCTAGCCTTGAATTCACAGTCTACTAAGTATGGGAGTTACAGATGCTCCTCAACATTCCTGCCCTCTGTATCTTACGTCTTGGTTTGAAAGTTTTGAACCTGGAATTTTCTGTCTACATACATAAATTAGACATTAGAAACAAAATCATTTTTATAGGGATATACTTATATGTAAAATACATTAAGAACATTTACACTTGAGATTCTTAAGGACCAGATTTCTGTTAAAATCTAGAGTCACTTTCTTGTTTTATCTATGAATTTATGCTTTGACTTTTTCAGATCAGTAGTGATTTCACTTCGTCTTCTTCCAAAACTGTTTGGTACTTTTCAGCAGTTTGGAAGCAGTTATGATACTCATTGGATTACAATGTAAGTGATTACATGATATAAAATACTTTTTAAGAGGTCTTTGAAAATTACATTGCCAGGCTTTGTAGTAGCTTTTACTATGACTAAGTGAAAAATTGGGTTCCATAATTTAGATATTTTGCCCCTTTTCTGTCCTTTAACCTGTAGCATAGTTAACTATTAGTAGATCTTTGTTTTCTTTGTGGTTTGAGAATAATACTGTAGCACTCAATGCTCCAACTCCAGAGAGAATTGAAAAGAACTCCTGTGGTATAAAAGCACCGCATAATAGTGATAACCTTAATATTTCCATATTATTCTTTATACTTATGGAGAAGTTTTAATTAATTAATGCTAAAATAATTCTTTCAAGGTTAGTGCTCTGATAGAAAAAGCTCTGAGCTCTTGTGCTTTTTCCAATTATTTAGCATTTTGGCATATCATGCATCATTCTCTAATGCTTTTTTATTTGGTTTGTATATTGTTTTCTTTTTCATATTGAGATAATCTCACTTTGTTGTCCTGTTTCACTTGGTGCTTTCTGTATAGACTATAGTGAGTTCATGAAGTAGTTTCTAAAACAAAGAAAAGACAAATTAGTGTTTTTGTCCCTTCATAGGCATTGAATTTTTATAACTCCAGGCATTTGAGAGATGACAGCTGTTACAAGCATTCCATTACTAGGATTTGATTCTCAGCATCCACATGGCAACTTAAAATCCYCAGTCTCGGTTGATGGCCTCTTCTCGGTTCCTTTTGGCACTGAATGCAAATGGTGTACAGATGGACACTTAAGCAAAATATCCATACACTTGAAAAAGAAAATGATAATATTTGTTTTATCTTAAAATTATTTTATTTACTTTATTAAATTTTATGTGTATGGAAGTGCTTTGCCTGTATGTATGTTTGAGCACTTAATAGGTCCAAATGCCTGTGGAGATCAGAAAAAGTATCTTATCCTCAGGGATTAAATAGTAGTGGTAAGCTGCCATGTGGGTGCTAAAAATTGAGCCTAGGGTTCTCTGGGAGAATAGCCAGTGCTGTTAACCACTTATCTATCTCTCCAGTTAAAAATTAAAAATTTTTGAGATATAGTCTTATAGCTTTGGCAAGCCTGGAACTTGCTAGGTAGGCCAGGCTGGCCTTGAATTCAGAGACCATCCTGCCTCCTGTGTGCTGTCAGCCAGGCACGACGGGGATGCACATCTTTAATTCCAGCCCTTTGAGGCCAGTGTGATCTAACGGAGAGACATTATCTCAAAAAACAGCCAATCCAAAACAAAATACAAAGTTCTACATTTGAAGATTTCTTAAACTTTCTTTTTTTTAGGCATATCTTTTGTTCTCTGTCTCTTTCCCTTTTAAGATTATTATTTCCTTTTCATTGGGCAGGTGGGCAGAGAAAGAACTGAACATGATGAAGCTTTTCTTTGACAATCTGGTGTATTACATTCAAGGTATAAGGGAAGGCAGAAAAAAGCATGCACTGTAAGTAATGTTTCCAGTAAGTTATATGATTTCTTGTTCTCTGACAGATAATTTTCTGCTTTTATTTCATTGATATGTAAAAAACAATAATATTTTTATAAAAAATTTTTAGAGAAGTCAGATGTTATATTGCATGATTTTTATGAAGTTACTTTTGTAATTCTTAGTGAAGTGAGGTAGTTTAACTTGGCTTGGCTAATTTTCACTACTGAAATTATTTGGAAGTCATTGTTGTTAAGAGTTAAAAGTAAACATTTTCACCAAGTGATGATGGCAGCCTAGAACTTTAGTCCCAGCATTCAGGAGGCAGAGGTAGGGGATCCCTGAGTGGGGGACCACCTAGTCTATAGGATGAGTTGACTGCCTGGGCTACACAGGGAAATCCTGTCTAAAAGCACCCCACTCCAAAACAAATCCAGAAATCTTTAATATTTTTAAAATGTAGTAGGACTTTGATTTTAAAATTATGAATATATCTTTAAGTTATTTAGTTTATATGTGAGAGTGTTTTGCTTTCATGTCCACCAATGTGATTTTATCACTTTCATGCTTATTGGCTGCAGAAGGCCAGAAGAGCAGGCATAGGATTCTCTGAACCTGGAGTTTCAGACAAATCTGAGCTTCTGTGTGCTTCCTGGGAATTGAATCCATCCCGCCATCTGTCCAGCCCAAGTACCCTGTCTAACTGTGGATGTGTTTTATTGACACCTGTGCCCTTTATTGTCGTCTGTCCTCTTAGAGCTGTGTGTGGTGCACACACCCCCTCCCTGCCCCTTCCACATGGACACAGGAATCGACAGCGCATCAAGTGCCAAGTTTTCCTTCCTTCCTTCCTTCCTT
>BDUI01000236.1:205327-238843 GCA_002335545.1 Apodemus speciosus
GAGGCAGAGGCAGGCGGATTTCTGAGTTCGAGGCCAGCCTGGTCTACAGAGTGAGTTCCAGGACAGCCAGGGCTACACAGAGAAACCTTGTCTCGAAAAAACAAAAACAAAAAAACAAACAAACAAACAAAAAGATGATAGTAAAGTCATGGATTTCTTGTTACATATGGCTGTTTTGTTTGTTGGTTTTCTTTCTTTTGGAGATAGTGTTTCTCTGTCTATACCTAATGTCCTAAAATACAGTATGTAGGTCATGCCAACCTTGAACTCACAAGAGTTCACAGAAGCCTGATCTGCCTCCAGAGTGCAAGTTCTGGGATTAAAGGCATGGCTCTCCACACCTGGCTTTCTTTCTATACAATATTGAAAGTAAACAGGAAGGAACAAAATTTTTCATGTTTTGACATAGATTCTTGATTGATTGTTTTTAAATTGTTGATTGGAATGAGGAAAGCCATTAATGGATTTTTTGAGACATGAATGTCACTTTTGAAGTTTGAAGAATGTGAGTGAGCATAATTCAGATAAGAACAGAAAGGGAGGTTGTAGCCTTTAGTGCTTCTAGAAAAGTCATTGCTACCATGGCAAGAGTCTGAGATCTTTCTCTGGGTAACTCACAACATTGCTCAGGCGAAGCTATGGAAGGGTGTTCTAGAGAAAACAAAGACGAAAGGTCTACTCCATACACAAGACAGTAAGGAACAGTTCTRTACTCCACTACACAAGACAGTAAGGAACAGTTCTATACTCCATACACAGGACAGTAAGGAACAGTTCTATACTCCATACACAAGACAGTAAGGAACAGTTCTATACTCCACTACACAAGACAGTAAGGAACAGTTCTNAACAGTTCTATACTCCATACACAAGACAGTAAGGAACAGTTCTATACTCCACTACACAAGACAGTAAGGAACAGTTCTATACTCCATACACAAGACAGTAAGGAAAGGGTCTATGTTTTTACTTGGGGACCTTCATCAGGGCTACACTAGTCTTGATCAATAAGTAATCCACAACATCAATCACAGAGTAGACCTACCACTAACAATCTCCCATGAAATATTTGTTCTATCAATTAAATGTTTTTTTCCAATGTGTTTTAGGCTACACTCATCTTGTCATGTATTTTAGGTCCTTTTAACGCATAACAGAATCCTAGTTGCATAATTTTGGATTTTTCTTCAAATCCATTTTTTTATTTAGAATAAAGTCTCTCTGTGTGTTTCTTTAGTAATCTTTTAATACCTTTAATACATTTATTTATTTGCGTCTTTCTGTGCTTACTACATTTACAAAGAGGACAACCTGTGGGAATTAGTTCTGTTCTTCCACAATGTATGTCCTTGGATTCTAATTCAAATCATTAGGCTTGGTGGCATGTGCGTATGTACAGGCCAAGGCAGGGGTTATCGGCCCAGTCATTTGACCACCTCTAGCTCTGCCCTCCTCTCATCAACCTTTTAAAGAAATGGTGGTGAAGAAAGTGGACTCAATTTCTTTCAGAGTGTGTGTGTGTGTGTGTGTGTGTGTGTGTGTGTGTGTGTGTGTGTGTTGTTTTTTTATATCATAGTACAAACGTGGAGGTCAGAGAACAGTTTGCAAGAGTTAGTTCTCTGTTTCCACCATGTAGGTCCTGGGAATGAAGCTCAAGTCATTGTCCTTGGTGGTAAGCACCTTTTACCTACTGCACTATCTCACCGGTTCTGGATTCAGTTTGATTATGGAGCTCTGTCACATTCTACCCACAGATTCAGAAAAATTACTCTGGGATTGCCTTAGTTTCTTCATCAGGGCTGTGAAAAGGAAAGTTAACTGTAGATTCCTTGTTTTCAAAATTAGTCCATACAGTTGTCATATTTATATTCTCTCCATTAACAATTTCAGCCAAGGAATGAAAATTTCCAACATACGTTAGGTTGGAACTCAGCTCCTCAGGCATGATTATCTGCTAAGACAGTTTTTGCCGTTTCTTATTTAGATTTTTGATACTGGACCTCATGTGAACCAGGTTGCTCTCAAATTCAGTATGTAGCTGAGGCTGACCTWGAACTCTCCGTCCTTCTGCATAGTCTCTCCCCCACAACTCACATCTCTAGACAGGGTATTACTAGATAACCCAACCTGACCTTAAACTAWAACTCCTCCTCCTCCTCCTTCTTGAGCTCCCTGAATGCTGGGAGTATATAGGTGTGTACCACAGCCTGCAAAGCTTTGCTGTYTCTTTATATAATGAAGTTTTGCAAATATAGATGACGGTGTGCTTGTGGATCCTAGAACCAAATCACCACATGTAAGAAGGCCACTTTATACTAGCTTAGTGAGATCATCATCATTAGATCTTTGTTGTTACAGAATTGCTTTGGAATTCAATGCATTTCATTAACACTGGGAATTATGATTATAGTAGTAGCAGTATAATAAATCACTTATATTCTATGGAAAATACCAGGACAGTAGGATTTACCTTTTTGCGGTAAATTTCCTTCTGCAATGCTGCCTTACTTGGTCAGTGGATGAAAACTTGCTTTTTAAATGTGCTTTTGAAAACATCCTTGGGAGGCAGAGGTAGGCGGATTTTTGAGTTGGAGGCCAGCCTGGTCTGCAGAGTGAGTTCCAGGACAGCCAGGGCTACACAGAGAAACCCTATCTTGAAAAAAAAAAAAAGAAGAAGAAGAAAGAAAGAAAGAAAGAAAGAAAGAAAGAAAGAAAGAAAGAAAGAAAGCATCCATTGTCTAGTCTATTTTATTTGCTCACCGCATTCTTACACCTCACGAGTGGTGTTTGTGTGCATAGATGTAAGTTTGATAAAACTTAAGTTTTGTCAAATGATAATGGCAAAAATCAGGTTCATTAAAGATTGTGCTTTCTTAGTCGGGCGGTGGTGGCACATACCTTTAATCCCAGCACTTGGGAGGCAGAGGCAGGTGGATTTCTGAGTTTGAGGCCAGCCTGGTCTACAGAGTGAGTTCCAGGACAGCCAGGGCTACACAGAGAAACCCTGTCTCGAAAAATCCAAACAAACAAACCACCCCCCCCCAAAAAAAAAGATTGTGCTTTCTTTTCATCTCTTCACATATAGGTTAGAATTTAATTTAGTGAGCTTTTGTTGTACATAGAGTGGTAATCTGCAAAGAAATAAGAAAGAGATGTGGAAATTATGAACCAAATGGTTAAACTTCTATTTCAAAAGTTCCTTGGGAACAATGTTCAGCCAATATAAAAAATGTTGAGGGGCTGGAGAGATGGTAGAGCAGTTAAGAGCACTGGCTGCTCTTCCCGAGGTCCTGAGTTTGAACTGCCAGCACCCACATGTTGGCTCATGACCGTAAAGGGCTCTAATGCCCTCCTCTGTCCTGCATGTGTACATGCACAGCTCTCATATATACAAACACAAAAAAGAAAATAGTGATGAGAAGTCGAAAAATTGCTACTTCTGCCTAATCATTTTCTCGAATACATTTACCCTGAGAAACATTAAATTTTCAGACTTTTTTTAAAGTGAGGGTAGGAACTTTTCTCAAAACAGTTTTTCAAATTGAAGCTAAATTTTTTATTTCTTCTGATCTATCGATAATAATGTTCTTATTTTATGTAGAGTTTAAAATGTGAAGAACTTCATCTTCATGCAGAAAATCTATCAAGGCGTGTCTGGGAGTTGCTGATGCTTCTTCCTACTTGTCCAAACATGCTGATGGCATTCCAGAATATCTCAGATGAGCAGGTGAGCCCATCGCTATGCTCCCTCACGGGCGGTGTTTGTGTGCATAGATGAAAGGAGGCTAAAGGTCCTTGTTGGGCATCATCATCATCATTCCTGTTCCGACCCCCACCCCCAGGCTTCTCACTGAACTGGTTAAGCTACGTTGACCCTTGAGTGTGTCTCTTCTCCTATCTCTGCCCTCTCAATGTCAGTAATACAGGCATGTGACAGCTATGCTCAGCTCTCTCAAAGGGTGCTTGGGATCCATACTAATATGTCTATGTTTCTGTGATACATATGTTACTGATTGAGCCATCTCAGGAACCTCCTTTTGCTAACTGAGTAGGAAAAATGTGTCAGTTTAAATATCCATTTGTTTTTAACGTTACATAACATAATAATTAAAATGCAAGTGATCTTTTGTTAAGTTGCTTAGAAAAATAGGAGTCTGCCTTTTTTAAAAAGATTTTATTACGTGTATGAGTTTTTTGCTTACATGTATGTCTGTGTACCATGTTCGTGCCTGGCACTGTAGAAACCAGAAGAAGGTGTTGGGTCCCCTGGAACTAGAGTCATGGATGACTGTGAGCTGCCATTGGGTGCTAGGAATCGAGTCTGAGTCCTCTGCAAGAGTAATACGTAGTTTTAATCACTGAGCCATCTTACCAGCCCCAGAGTAGTGTTTTTATTGATGAGGTTTTAAAAATCTTGTATGTTTTGAATATTTCTTTGACAAAACTAGTAAATTGAGATAAATATAATTTGATGACGTGACATCCATCAGACCTTGTTTTAGATTGTTATACACATCCAGTGACAGAATTGATAAAACAAGGCAACAGAATTTAATATATAGTTAATGTTTCTTCTATTAAGTATCAGATTACATATAGAAATGTTGGGTATTATTGTAGAATGCCTTTACAGTAAAAGATTACTTTACAAAAAGATTTATGCTCTTTTCTTTCAATGATATGTTTTTGTGAGAGTGTGTGTATGCACATGAGTGAGATCCCTATGGAGGCAGAAGAGAGTGTTAGATCCACAGGAAYGGGATTACAGGTGGTTTTTAGCCACCCTAGCTGGTGCTGGGACCCAAAACAAGAGCCRTGTGCATTCTTAACCTCTTAGTCATCTTTTCATCCCCTCTTCGGAGGCAGGGACTGACCAGCCCTGGCTGGTATGAAAATCGTCAGGTATCCTGGGTTGTCCTTGAACTTAGAAAGATCTTCCTTCCTTTGCCAAGTACCGAGATAAAAAGTGAAAGCCCCCACACCTAGCCCAAGAATGCTTTTCAAAGCTATATAACAAGGGGTTTCTTCAAGGAAGATCTGTTGCAAGACTCATATACTATGAATACAGAAACAAACGGCCTGTTGTCACTCACTGCTGTCTGATTTGGCACACCATCGTATGATTTCAGAACATCTGACTTTTTAAATTGCTTGAATTGAAAAAGGATTGGCTCTAGAATGTGATTAGTGATCACTTTAGTAACATTTCAGAGCTACATATTATGCAAACATTAGTTCATATATTGGTAGCAGAAACAGCAGTGTTCTAATTCTTTTTTCTGTGCCTTTTTTGATGAAATCTTTTATTTTAACAATATTTAATGAATGGTTTATGCTTTAAACATGCTGCCAGTACCATTTCTGAACCTTGTCTTCTTATATTTGATGTTTTTAAAGTGTGCAGTATTTGTGTTTCATGCTAGTATTCATTTTTATGAGTTTTAGGACTTTAGAGAATTATCTAGGAAGTTGACTTGCTAAACCTGTTTTTCTTGTTGTAATTTAAGAGCAACGATGGACTTAATTGGAAGGAACTTCTCAAAATTAAGAGTGCTCATAAGTTGTTATATGCTCTTGAAATTATTGAAGCACTAGGAAAACCTAACAGAAGAATAAGAAGAGAGTCAACGGTAATTACAGATCCAGTATTATCATTAAGGACTTTACTCTTCTAGAATTCCAAATAATACTATTATTTCATTCTAGAAATTATTTTTCTCTCGATGACCTCCCTTATTTATATTTTCCCCTTTCTCACAGGGAAGTTACAGTGATCTTTATCCAGATTCTGATGATTCAAGTGAAGATCAAGTGGAAAATAGTAAAAATTCCTGGACTTGCAAGGTTTGATCATGTTTTGTAAAAGATTGAGGAAAGTACTTTTTGGGTTCTATAAATCATTATTTTAAGGATTTTTTTAAAGATTTATTTTAGCTTTATGTTTTTGAGTATTTGCTTGCATATATATAGTACTTGTGGAGGCTAATTGAAGCCTTTCCATATCTACTTGAACTGGAGTTACAGATGAATATAGCCCTTTCTGTAGGAACCTGAGTCCCTTGAAATAGGAATATGTACTCTTAATAACTGAGCCTCGAAGGGAGGCAGAGGTAGTTGCTGGGTGGGGAATGGTAGCGTGCGTGCGTGCGTGCGTGCGTGCATGACTGAACGTGATGTAAGGCAGACAGGAAGCTTTTCAGTTGCTTGAGGGATCGTCCAGTAGTGGCTCTGCGTGGTCAGCAGATGCTCCAGGGAAAGGGAGGTGGAAGATGCAGCCACCCACTCAGATGCAGTTCTTGTGCTTCACATGCGCCCCTTTCATGGTCTCCAGCTTAAAGAGGGTGGGGCTGTTAGCTATGACTAGCAAAAGGCCTGCAGTGAGGCCTAGAAGTACCGAGGTGATGGGCACCTGTCACCAGAACCTAATGCTCTAAGACCTCTGAGCCCTATCCACYAAGAGAGACTCAAAAGTAAGGGCCAATGTTCAGGCCATGGGAGACAGGGTTGTTGTAAGTGGTCTCCAGTGGCCAGCAAACACATACAACCAGGGAGGTTGTGCCTGTGGTCTATTTGAAGAAACCATGTGTGCAAAAGTGTTGGTGGCAAAGATGCCAGTTGTGCTGCTGGGACCCAAGATGAGTAAGTAGTTTGTTATTGGTGAAGCTCCAGGTGATGACAGCCTATGGTGGTTCATTTTCATGGTCAACTTGGTTGGATTTAGGATCCATACCTAGGAAACATAGTTCTTAGCATGCCTGTGAGAGGGTCTCCAAAGGGGCTGCAATGAGAATGAAAGACTTACCCAAATGTGTGACACAATCCCCAGTTTCCTGAACTAAATAAAAACATAAACCGGGCATGGTGGTGCACGCCTGTAATCCCAGCACTTGGGAGGCAGAGGCAGGCGGATTTCTGAGTTCAAGGCCAGCCTGGTCTACAGAGTGAGTTCCAGGACAGCCAGGACTACACAGAGAAACCCTGTCTCGAAAAGCCAAAAAAAGAAAAAAAAAAGTGTGTAACTGAATGAAGCCTTAGAGGCTAAAAGCACTTGTCATGCAAGCCTGACGGGACAGAAGAAAGAACTTCCACAGCGTTTGTTTTTGTTGTCGTCATCATCGTCGTCCTTTTGTTTATTTTTGGTTTTTTGATGCGGAGCCCTGCTGTTCTCAGACTTACTCTATAAACAAGGGTTGCATTAAACTCACAGAGGTTGCCTGCTTTTGCCTCCAGAGTGCTGGGATTAAAGGCATCCACCACCACTACCGCCCTGCTAGAGTATTTTTTTAACATACTTGACATGAATAAGTGCTAAAGTTAATTATTCAGAAATATTACAAGTTCATGAATAATTATTTCTCAGGTTGTTTAAATCATTTATTAGTATTGATATGGTTTTAAAATTTTTTCACTTTCTTTTGAGGTGTGTGGTCTATTTTTTAGTCAGGGTCTCCCTGTGTCCCCAGGCTGTAACTAACCCAGTGCTGGTCTCAGATTTTGAATCCTCCTGTCTTGGCCTCCTGAGTGCTGACTGAGATACACTTGTGGTACCATGCCAACTGTTACTTGCATTTTAAAGGTGGTTCAGGCTGGGAGTAGAAGCCCACATATTAAATTCCAGTACTTAGGAGGCAAAGCCAGGCAGATTTTTTAGTTCAAAGGCAGCTTGGCCTACAGAAAAAAGTTCCAGGATAGCCCGAGCTACATGATGAAACCCTGTTTCTAAGTTAAAAAAAAAAGTCAATTAAAAATGATTCATTTATATATATGTGTAACTTGATAGATGTTGCACTAGTGATTAAATGTAGTCTTTTTCCAGTGACTTCGATTTTCTCGAATGAGTATCTTTTGTTTTGACTAATTCTGCTTTTATAGTGATGGTACACAAAAAGTATTTCGAGACCATACTAATTTATCTGCCATGGCATCAAGAAACTGAGGATAATAAATCTTTTCGTTTTTATAATAACTAGAAGTTACACTAGTTCTTTTGTAATATTTCACATATTTTTCTCTCAAAAAAAAAAAAAAAGAAAGAAAAGAAGAAAACCAACCTGAAAAAAACCCCTACTATGTTACTATTATGAAATTAAAGTAACACTGCTTTAATATTAGGTAAAGAAAATTGCTAGTGCAGTATTCACAACTTTATAATGATTTATGTAATAATGCTGTCAATCTTTTGAATTAAATATAAAATAGGTTATTTTTATTTGGAAGTCTACTGGAGTGTTAACTTGTTTGTACTTGGATTTTAGAGGTACCTTGATGGGACAGTTCAGCATCAGTTATCAGATACTATGTTATACTTTGTATAGTTGAGTCTTTCCACCATTTAAGGTTCTGGTAACTAATCATAAACTTAAGCTGTAAGGTTTTCATGGCAAGCGTCTTTTGTCATTGTACCACCTCATCGGATTCTCTCTGTTTGCCTTCTCATTACTTACATGGTTTTAAGTGTTTGCTTTTTTTTAGGATTATGTTGTTTGTCTTTTAGTCGGGTCTACCTAGGTTCCTATGAAAGCTGAGCATCTTTTTCTGTAATATTGTTTATTGGTGTGTGTGTGTGCGCGCGCGCGCGTGCGTGCGTGCATGCACACCCACACACAGCATTTGTGGTTGTATGTACATATTTTTATACATCTTCAGATACCTTTTCAAGTTAGGCTGGAAGAAATTTATCAGTTGAGTATTTGTAATGTTTTCACTTGTGGGTGTTAATCAATATGTTGCTGTCAATATGGCCAACTTGGGTGTATACTTAAGAATTTTAATTGCTGGGTTCAGTAGTAATTGTGTTTAACATTTAAAAATCAGCCAAGCAGGTCTACCATTTGTATTCCAACCAGCTTTGTTTATCCTAGTTTCCCCACAAAAGCCATTTACTAACTTTGAAATTTTAACCAGTCTAGAGYTGGTGAAGTTCTATGTTCTCATAGTTTTGATTTATATTTTCCTGATAACCAGTATGATTAAAGAGCTTTCTGTGTGCATATTGGTCACTGTCTTAGGGTTTTACTGTTGTGAACAGATACCATGACCAAGTTAACTCTTATAAGGACATTTAATTGGTGTTGGTTTACAGGTTCAGAGGTTTAGTCCATTATCATCAAGGTGGGAGCATGGCAGCATTCAGGCAGGTGTGGTGCAGGAGGAGCTGAGAGTTCCACATCTTCCTTGGAAGGCTGCTAGCACAATACTGACTTCTAGGGTGCAAAACATTTAAAGCCTACAGGCACAGTGGCACACGTACTCCAACAAGGCCACACCTTCTAATAGTGCCACTCCCTGGGCTGAGCATACACAAATCATCACAGTGATCTTGTATATCCTTTGCGTATATGTTACTTTTTTCAGGTCTATTAAATGCTTTTATTGTTGAGTTTTAATGTCCATTGTGTGTTTTGGAGAGTGATTTCTTAGCAAGCATAGGGTTTCAAATACTTTTCTGCCAATAAATGGTTATCTTTTGCTTTCTTCGTGTGTAAACACAAAATATATTCTAATTTTGCTTGAGTTGCTTGTCTTTTTGAGGCTCTTGCTTTTGTTGTGAAGATTTATGATTGTTTTCATCTACGTTTTCTAGTTTTTACTTGCACTTCAGACTTTCATTGATTCTAGGTGAAGTTTTATCCATGCAAGTAATAATGCAGTTACTTTTAAGAATGTTGCAGTTTTGGAAGTGTCTATGCTTGTGTAATTCTCAGTCATGCTAGAATCATGAAGTATTCTATCCTGAATATGCAGAATACTTCATTACCCCGAGGTTCTGCCTATTTTTAAAACACCCTTTCTCCCTCTTCCAGCAAAGCAGCTTTAGGAAACTTGAACCATAAATTAAAGCTTCGGTTAATAAAAATGTATGTAACTTTGGAGCAGTACTTAAGTAATCTTTTACATTTGTCTTTGTTTCAAAATGTTTTGATGTTGAAGAATATGTTAGTAGTCAGTGAGTTTTTATTGTTGATAGTATATTTATCTACCTCTGAAGAAGCTATGGATGTTCATACGTAAGTTTTTGGGGTTCTTATTTATTTTTGGGTAAATTTCAGGAAATTAAATTACTAAATAATAATGTAAGTGAAAGTTTAAATTTATTCAAAGCTTCCAAACTGTTTTTCAGTAAAGATCTACTGTAGAACATAAAGGAATTTCCTACCAGTAGTTGCTTATGACCAAGAGTTAAAATTTGAAGCTTTCAAGAGCTAGCTGACTGTAGAGTGTTCACTGGTTCATAGAGTGTTGCTTATCTTGTATGAGTTCCAGGGGCTCATCTCCACATCTGCAAGAACTTTTAAAACTTTGTTTTCCCTTTTTTCAGCTATACATATGGTGCATGCTATTCTTGTGGATATCGGTGGTTTTCTTGTTTGCTTCTTTTAGTCGTGGTTTTGTTTTGTAGTTCAGGCTGACCGTGAAGTTTTGTTTTGCTGATTCAGCTTCCTATGTTTGGAACCTCCATGCCTGGCGTGGCAGAATCTTTTTACAGACAGAAGGTGTAAATCTGGACATAGCTGGGGATGTTCTTAAACTCCTGTGTGTGCTGGGACTGTGGGTGTGCACCACCATATTTGTTTTATGCTGTATTGGGAGTTGACCTCTAGAGTTTGTGCATGCTAAACAACCACTCTCCTAACTGAGCTACATACTGAGTCCTAAACAATATTTTCCCTCATTTATTTATTCATTATTCATTTATTTAGTTTGTGTATGTTACATGGTCATGCTTGTGCCTTGGTATGCACATGGAGATTCTTTCCTACTGTATGGTCCTAGGAATTGAATTCAGGTCATCAGGGTTGGCGGCAAGCACCTTATGCACTGGGTCTATCCCAGCAGCCCCAAAGTATCTTTTAAGAGGTGTTTTTAATTTCACTGAGAATTGTATTTGGTTTAAGAAAGATGTATTGCAAGGTCAGAATGATTTTTTTCCTTCTATAATTTTTCTTATGTGTGGCGGAGGTTTATATATATGTGTATGTTACATGCATGTGTGTCTGCTGGTAGTCTCTCTAAGGCCCCTGATGTGGAGGCCAGAGGTTAACTTCAGGTGACTCTTGCTGTTCATCTTAGCTTTTGACGCATTTAATTMTGAGCTCACTATTTCATCGAGTTGGTTGGAAAGTAAGCCTTCTGGACCTAGCATCCTCACAGCCCCACTCCAGCTGGGTGCTGTACCATGTAATTATGCATATTGTCGCTCTGTGTTCTCATCAGTTATATTGACGAACATTTGAAGTTTAGTAACATGGTATTGCTATTACTGAGGGATGGATGCTTTTTGTAGGTGGTAATGGATCCAGACTCAGGGTCTCTTGTTTGTACAAGCACTTTATTCACCCGGGCTTCTTTCTAGCCCTCTCCTCTGTTTTGTAGTTCTCTTTGATATGCATAGTGTTGTTATATTGCATTTTGAATTAGCTTCTATATGTGAAAGATAAGATTGAATTAGTTTATTTACTCAAATAACATCTAATTTTACTAATACCATTTGTTGAAAGTATTTTTCTTTTTTATTTGAATTATATTGATGAGAATTTGAAGTTTAGCAACATGGTATTGCTGTCACTGAGGGAAGGATGCTTTTTCTCTGGTAGATAGATGTAAGTACCACTTAGCACTGGAATCAGGASAGTAGGAGGCCAAGGATTGTTGTAGTGAAATTTCTGAAAATCTTCTCTTATATGTAAGTGATATTCCAATTTACTTGCTTAAAAGAAAGTTTTTTGAATTGTTATTAGATCTTAAAATTCATTATAAATTTTATTTTTCCATACTATTTATGTATCTTAAATACATTTGTAATAAATGTAAGAATTTCAGTTAAAATGTTCTTTGGAGTATTTGGAATTCTATGGTCCGAAAACATCACGCCTGGCCTACATGGCAAGTTCAGGCCAGTCAGAGCTTTGCAGCTTATTTTCCCCAAAATTCCTATGAGCTTTATTAAGAACATTTTATAATAGTTCTGTGGGAATTAAATATCTCACTTCTAACTTATCATATTCATTCCCTTTTATAGTTTATATTTAAAAAATAAAGTAAAATAAAATAATAGCAATAGCTTTTGAATGCAAAACTTTGTGTAGTGACCACTGTTTCTCCTCTTGAATCCATGGCAAGAGCCACAGCCTGCCGTGAAAGGTGCAGATCAGGATGAAAAGGACAACTTCATTATTTTCATTAGCAACCTCAGCCTTGTGAATTGTATGTCGCTTTAGCTGCCTGTGAAGAGAAGTCTGTTGGGAGTATTTTATATTCCTTTTTGACTCTTTATTTCTTGAGAGGCAGGAGGAGACTTGAGACAGGGTTTCTTTGTGTGGCCTTAGCTGTTCTAGAACTATCTGTAGACCAGACTGATCTTGAACTCACAGAGATCTGCCTGCATCTGTCTCCTGAGTGCTGAGATTAAAGGCGTGCACCCCTACCACCTGGCATCACTCTTTGTCTTATGGAGTGGAAAGTGTACCCGTGGGGTGTGCTCAGCTAGAAGTTCAGTTTACTTAGGAACCAGTGAGTCCAGAGGTCGGTGACCATTTGCCAAGATTATGCTAATTGTAATTACAAATTAATTGTTTCTCCCTAGTGGGCTACATATAATCTGCCCCTCTCAATTAAGCGCAGGCATTGAGTTATGAATTCTAGATGGAGAGGCAACAAACCCTTCAAACTGTGATGCTGTGGCTACCAGAGGAGCAGTTAAAGGAGCCTCCTGGTGCTTGAAATAGTTCCTATGAACAATTGTCTTTAAGATATTCACAAATTATCAGTTAAATGGAAAACTTTCTTTGCAATCCATATTTATGAATTTTTTTGTGGGAAGGAGTTTCTTGAGAGTTTAATTTTGTAATGGGTCATTAAGATAAAGTTACATAATGTTAAAAAAATCATGTAGCACATTGCTGAGAATTTACCCATAATTTTTATTTTTGTCTCTTAATTTCAGAGTTGTGTAGTGGTCACACCTATCTATCATACACGTGAAGTGGAAAGCTGACTTTTTTTCTCATTCGCAGTGGCAGCTGGATTGTCTTGCTTGCTTGCTGAAATTAATCTGCCAGTTTGCGGTAGATCCCTCAGATTTGGATTTAGCTTATCATGATGTTTTTGCCTGGTCTGGCATAGCTGAAAGCCATAGGAAAAGAACCTGGCCTGGAAAATCAAGAAAGGCTGCTGGTGACCATGCCAAGAGTCTTCATATACCACGATTAACAGAGGTAAAGTTTGGAAATTAACATTAAATTGTTCTAATGAATTCTGCTTAAGTTTTGAGAAAGYGTGTGGTTTGGTTTTTATAAAGTTAAGAATATACTAATACATCATTGATTGCTATGATACTACCTATCAACCACAGCAGTGTCATCATTTGACATTGTAATGGTGTTTTGGTAATAGTTTTCAATTCTTCTTTTAATAGGAATGCACAATGTACCATTTTAATATGGTATCTAACCCTACAGTTACATGTATTATTAGAACTTTATGATGTTCAGAAATACATATTTCAACAGAGGAGATGTACTAGAAGATGAATTTCATATTTGTGGGTTGAAGTGCTAAAAATCTAAAATGGGTCTTAAAGGAAGCCAGCCAAAGAATTAGTCATCACTCCTATAGCTAGATAAAGATCATTGTTGGAGTTTTAAGGAGTTAGAAGCTTACCAAAGAGAACCTGTTGAACTAGATTTAGCAAAATGAGTCCTTTTTAAAGCTGAAGACTGAGACTGCAGATGCTCAGAGGTTAAGAGCACTTACTCTGTTTCCAGAAGACTTTAATTTAGTTCAGTACTCCTACCACATAGCTCATAACTCTGGCTCCAGGATGATCTAATGTTCTACTCTGGCCTCTTTGAGTACTTGCGTACATGTACTGCATGCATACACACACACACACACACACACACACACACACACACAAAACAAAATTTAAAAAGTGAATGAAGCCTTATCTCTTCTTGTCAAAAACCTCTGGAGCACTATACAAAAACAAGGAAGTCCACTATCTAGTCTAGCAGGTTATATTAGGAACCCAGCTGTCAAAGGACGGATCTTGCCTTTTAGAGATATAGAAAAACAGTATAAAAATGATCACATCTTTCAGCATAAACAGAGCTTATGGGCCAGGTCTGGTGACACACATCTAGGATCCTAGCATTTCAGAGGCAAAGACAGGAAAATTTTTGGACATTCAAACCAGCCAGAGTTAATAGGGAGATCCTGTCTTGAGAGTGAGAGACAGAGACAGAAATAGATCATTTTGACTATGTATGCTTTGTTCAGATAATCAAATGTATACCCCTCATCATCTCTGTTTGTGACTGGGGAAGTAGAAAGAGACTAAGATGAGTTCTTACTGAAATCTCTTCCCCATTCTGTCTCCCCTTGAGAGGTACACTTCATCTGAAACCTGCCACAAAACACGAGAGTAATGAATTGGTACTGTGAGGTGGTAAACATAAGATTTAGGAACTATTGGTATAACTGGGAACCTAAACTATGTTTCACTCTTGCAATGTTAGAGATTATATTTGAAAATTCACCTCTCCTAGTATTGCAAGTTATTTACATCTCTTAAATATGAAAAGTTCCATGGATTCGAGATGCATTCCGAAGTGTTAACTAGTGGGAGATAGTACTTGGTAATTTCTTGACTGTTTCGATTATGTTTTTACCAGAAGAAAACCTTCTACATTGTAATATAATCAAATGGATGTGATTCTTTTTACTAACTCTTTAAATAATTTCCTTTTAAAACTGTTTACTCTCATGTGTATTAAGTGTCTTGTCAATGTTTATACATATGCACCTGATAAGTGCTTGTTACCGAGGAGGCCAGAGAAAGGCCTTGGGCCGCAGTTAGGGGCTTCCATGTAGGTTCTGGGGCCAAGCCTGGGTCCTCTCCAAACAGCAAATACTCTAAATGCTGTGCCATCTCGCTAAGTAATTTTATATTTATTGGTATTTATTAGTGATTTACTTTTTTATATTTGAATACTAAATATATGTAAGTATTGATGTAAAATACACTTAGGAAGATTTTTAATGATTTGTTTTTAAAATACATCGACTACATGGCTATTAAAAATAATTTAGATTATACAAACCCTTCATCTAATCAAATATACCTGCCATTTATAATATATACACATTTTGTTCAAGGATTTTGCATTTGGTATTATTCAGTGAGGAAACATGCATTTCTATATTTATTAATTACCAAACAATTGTAGGCTAGTATGCACATAAGAAATAAAACTTACTGTTCATGATTTTAGGGGAGGTGGGGAAATGAAAGTACATTTGGTATTTTGCTTTATTCAAAGATTTTTTATTCTCCCTTGATGTTTTTGTTTTTAAAGGTGTTTCTTGTGCTTGTCCAAGGAACCAGTTTGATTCAGCGACTTATGTCTGTTGCTTATACATATGATAATCTGGCTCCTAGGTATGCATTTTTGTGTTATATATGTACGTGTATGCACTTCTTAAGCTTCATTTTGAACTGGGCATGGTGGCACTTACCTTTAATCTTAGTATTGTGGAGGCAGAGGCAGGTGGATTCTTCACTTTGGGGCTAGAGAGACCACTGAGTAAAAATACTTACTTTCGTAAGCAGGAGAACCTGAGTTCAACTGCCAAGCATCATATAAATGCCAGATGATTAGGTATGTACTTGTAATTCTAGAGATGATGTGCTTCAGGGATAGGATCTTCCTCAGAGCTCAGTCAGTCTATTCAACTTGGCAAGACCGAGCTTTAGTAAAAGTGAGACCCTTCTTAAAGATGAGGTGGGGAATAAGAGAAGATACTTGGCAACCCCTGACTGTGGTTGCATGTGTATCATATAYATTGACCACTTCATTTTGAAAAAGTTTTTAATATAAAAGTTACTAGGATCTTATAATGTATTGTCCTGCTTTTTCATCTAGACTTACATATATTGTTAACATTTGTCAAACATATATTCATGAGTATTTCTGTGTATGTTTATAAATTCTATTGAATTTCATGAATGTAAATTATAGACATTATAACTATGTAGAACTATTTTGATATCTGTCTCTTAAAATCAAGGATTTTTTTTTTTTGTGACTAGACTTTCTTTTATTGTGGATGTGTGTAGATGTGGACTAGTGATGGCTGTTGTTATCAGCAGAGATTTGAAGAGAATTTCTAGTTTCCTGGGTTTGAAATTACAGGTGGTTGTAATGTGTGCTAGGAAGAGTGGAATTTGATTCCAACATTCATTCCTGGAAGCCCACAGTTGCCTATAACTCTAGGTCCAGGGTATCTACTTACCTAGTCTGGCCTCCATGGGTACAAGTGTATACACACACACACACACACACAATCTTAAAGATAAATCCTCAAACAGTTTTTATATATTCAATTAATGGCCCCTACTAGATTGTCTCATTAGATTGCTTTTTTTTTAGATTAGTGCTAGGCCCCAGACAATCATTTTATGTTAAGCTAGATCCTAAAGCCCCTGTTAATTGGGTAAGTTCATGCTGATGCTAGAGCCAGGTGTGTGTGTCTTACTTCTCTGCTCTCCACCACACTCTGAGACAGGCTACTGGAGCTCTGCCTGGCCCTGCTCTCCAGTGGTTGAACTACCGAGAAATGCAGACATGCCTTAGGTTTTACTTGTGTGGGTGGGATTTGAACTTAGATATTCATGCTGCACAGTAGTGACCACTGGCCACTGAGCCATCTTGGCAGTCGTAGTCCTTTAATGCTTTTGAATATTTGTTCTTGAGTCAGCATCCTGTGATGCCATTCGTTGTCATAATTCTTCCCTGTTTTGTAACTAGAAATACTTTCACAACCTTTCCATAATAATGATATATTAGTAGTACAGACCCATTTTGGTTTCTTTTTTTTTTTTTCTTTCAAAACATGATCTTGCTAGGTCTGCCTTCCTTCATCCTTGCAGTTCTCCTGCCTCAGAATCTAGAATGCTGAAAATCCAAGCATGTGCCCGTTATGCCCAACTTGGGCCAGAAAACCGAAAGGGCAGTTCTAGAACATTTTTCAGTTTGGTCCTTTCATTTTTTTGTAGTAATGCTCCAGAAGCGACATGTTTTTCATAGTACATTCTGCTGATGTCATTTGCTATTGATGATACTAATTTTAAGAGTTAATTTGGCTTCCTATTCTCCTCAAAACTTCCTTTTTAATAAGCTGTCAGTGTGAAGACATTCTGAAGTTATAAGCCTATTGCTTTCCATAAAACCTCAATTGACTTAAGCTTTTATCAGTAATTTTTTCCTGACTAAATATTAGTATAATCTCTGCCAAATATTGATTTTCCTAATTATTAGAATTTCTTCAATATCATTGGATAACCCATTATATAAGGAGATACACTTTTTAATGTTATTCATCTAGTTTAGTATTAATTGGATTCATGGATTTGAAAATATTTACGTAAAATTCTTTAATATCATTATTCCTTTTTCTCAAATTATGCAAGCTGCCTTACAGCCACCAGAAATGTGTCCTTGTTCCCTTTGTTGTACCCCTGTCATTTGAGGATGAATGCCCCATCTTAAACAATGTCTCTGTGGTATATTGTAGGTCTGTCTTGTACCCCATCTCAGTCCTTATGTCATGCTTCCCTTCCCCACAGGCTTTTCAAAATTTTACACATATGTTTGAGTACCTGCAAGTAAGTGTGTGTGTGTGTGTGTGTGTGTGTGTGTGTGTGTGTGTGTGTGTGTAATTGACTTGAGAGCTGGGGAGGTCCCACAGTCATTTTGAAAGATGCTTTACTTCTGCTTGCCAGAAAAGTTGAAATTCGAGATGTTTGGATTTTCGTTGTCTGTGGTTTTTCCATGGATGGAACTAGATTTGTGTATGTAAAACTAAAAAAGCTAGAAAGTTGCCTCATTAGTTGAAGTACTTGCTGCTGTGTCATTAGGAGCAGTGTTCAGATTTCAGCACCCACTTCACTGGGCATCCCTACCATCTTGCTCTGTATCACTGAGTGGACAGAGGCAGGGAGGTCTCTGGAGCTTCTTGGCTTCTATCCTAGTCTAATATACCTGATCCCTGTGTTTGCGGATGGATCCTACCGCTGAAGAAGGTGTGGAAGGTGGTAGATACCTTACAGGGGTTTTCGGCCTATGCATCTGAATAAGTAGCATCACACCTGCACGTGCATTCTTCCGTCTCTGTCTCTGTCTCTCGGTTTCCCTGCGCCCCATACCCCCAACACACAAAATGAACTGGTGCACCAGCAGTACACAACATGTTAACACACAGGACTTGCATAAATAAATTCTCAGTGTATGGTTTGAACAAGCAACAACATCCCATTTATTTATAGTACTTTAGAAACTTTGAAATATAGAAAATTTTAATACAGAATTTGAAATAAAAAAAAATAGGTTTGACCTGATGGTGATGATTGTAGCACACACCTTTTAATCCCAGCACTTGGGAGGTAGAGGCAGGTTCAAAAAAACCCACCACCACCACCAAACAAATGGGGATGGGGGGAGACAAAAAGAAAGGAGTTGGTTAACCTATGGGGACCTAGTTTTATGTCTCATATTGTCATAAATTAGAATGTAATGATTTTAAATATTTCATAGTGTTTTATTAGTCTGAACTTTGTTGTATACAAGGAGTACATATAAAGTTGATGTAATTCATTCTAAAAGAAAACATTAAAAGGCTTATTGTAATCTTTGTAGTACTACTTCTCTTGATCTCTTGTTTTGTCTTGAATTCTGTGCTGTAATGTCTTCTAAAGCCATCCCCCCAGGAACCAGAATGAACCTTTTACCAGTTACTAAAATTTTCCTAATGCAGACACATACAGATTGCTCTTGAGTTAAATAAATGTATTGAGCTAGTATGAGCTTATAAAAACTAAACATGAGGGTCAGGTCTGTGTGTRCACTTCCATAATGCCAGCTACTGTGGATACTGAGCGACAGTAATTATGAGGTCAACACAGGCCTGTGCTGCATTTGAGGGTCCTGTTTTTATAAAGCAAACAAGGATCAACAGGATGGTTCAGTGAGTACTTGCCCCCCAGCAATTGAAGGTGACATCCATACACACAATGATTATATCATGGTCTTTGTTGATATATTAATGTTTCTCTTTTATAATGTATAAGTGAATTTAGAAGTTAATTTTGGGTGCCAATAAAATCGCTGAGAGAGGGAGGCCATTTAGACCCCAGATAGCAGGAGTGCAACCCACCAGTCAGCCAGGCTAGGCCAGATTTCCCTGCCTTGGCTTCTTGATTGGCTGAAATTACTGGTCTGCAGCACCAGCTTCTTTCATTTTTATTTAACGGTGAAATACACCTTTTTTTAGTTTTTTTGTTTTGGTATCAAGGACCAAACCCAGGGTCTTTTATATGCTACTACTATGTTCTAGGGAAACAATTGTAGTACAATGGTGCTTTAATCTTGTTTGTTACTGTTACTATTTTTGTAGTTTTGTTTGCTTGCTTGCTGTTTTGTTTTGCTTTGTTTTGTTTTGTTTTGTTTTGTTTTGTTTTATTTTAGGGGGGTGTTTTGAAATAGTCCTGGCTGTCCTGGAACTCACTCTGTATGTCAGGCTGGCCTCAAACTCATAGATATCTTTGTCTGGCTTGGCCTCCCAATCTCTGGGATCAAAGRCATGCACTGCCCCCACCACCCGGCCCAATTAATGTATTTTTATTGGCATGTCATTATTTTGCTGTGTAATAAACCTTAAAACTTATTCCTTCTCTCTGAAGTCTCTTACTTTTTAAACAACAACCCCCTATATTATCCTGTCTTCTGAAAACCATCTTGTTGCTCTCCTAAGAATTTCACTTGCTTGTAGTTTTAAAAATAAGTGAAGAGTCTGACTGTAAATTTCTTAAGTCTATTTGGAGCGAATTTATAAGCTCTAAGGAATATATAGTAATTATTTTATTACATTGCCAAGTTTAATTAGGAGTGATATCATATTTTTGTTTTACAGAGTGTTGAAAGCTCAGTCTGATCACAGGTCTAGACATGAAGGTAAGAGCTCAACAAAGTGTATTTTAGGTTTTTAAATATAATTTTTAAGGAAAGTGTGTAAGAGCCATTGTTAAACACCCAGTATTTAATACTGAGCATTGTGTATTTATAATACAAACCATATCATGCCTTTATTTTCTTTCAGTGTCCCATTATTCAATGTGGCTCTTGGTGAGCTGGGCTCATTGCTGCTCTTTAGTCAAGTCTAGTCTTGCCGACAGTGATCATTTACAAGATTGGCTGAAAAAGCTGACCCTCCTTATTCCTGAGGTAAGAGRAAAAGGAAAGATTGGTGTTTCTCCTTCTACAAGTTTTTGTATTATTAGCATTGCTAATTAAACAAGATCAAATAATGGTGAAGGAATGTTCATGATTCTGTTAATCATTTTCATTATTTACCATTTAGATACAGAATCTGATAAACTAAAAAGTGTAAATATTACACATTCATATTTATGTCTATGTTGTGCTCTGTTCTGGATGTTTGAGGTGGCCACATCAGGATTGTTCACTTGTAATCTGTGAAGTGACTTAAATACTTTTTAAGATGCTTATAGTTCTAAAATGTTTTTATGTTGTAAATAACATTGTTATGTTAATCCTATTTATTTTTCTACCTTTATTTTTTTATATTTGTTTCTGCTTTATAGCCATAATTAAGCATTTCCTTTAAAATAAAGTAGGCATATCCTGCCGTGCACTACTGAATACTTACATGATTATATGTTGTTTACGATGCATTGCTGGGACTGGTGATGCAGGTCAGCACTCCTGCCTTCCAGACTCTATGTTTATTCCTCATCAAAACAAAAGGCTTTGGAAAGAAGTCAACCGTCCTCAGCCATTCTCCCCTGTGTTCACAGCACGTGGGAGTGTTGGCAAGAGGATGAGGAGTGCCAGGCTAGCATTTGGGCCCCCTCAGGCAACAGAAAGGTCTGATTTCAAACAGACAAGAAATTTACTAGAGCTGTTTCCACTACATTATCCCCCTTCCCTCTTTTCTCTTCATTTTTTTTATCCTCTTCCTTTTTTTCCCTTTCCCCACATACACAAGGGCTCCTCTTCTTTCTGCTTATATCTCTCCCCAGTCCTTGGTGTGGGGCGCAAACCCAGGGCCTTATTTGTACATGGGGGGCAGCTGTTCTTGCGCTCCACCCCCCCACAAGGTCTTATGTAGCCCAGTTTGATATCAGGATTGATAATGCGATTTAGAATAAGCCTAATCTTTTGAGACAGTCTGGCCTCCAACCTACTGAGTAGCTGAGCATAAGATTCCAGCATGCTTTACCTGACTGATAAAATGCTGGAAATTAAAATTGGGGCGCAAACTCAAAGCAAACTCTTTATTAACTGAGCTATTTACCTAGCCTATAAATAGCCTTTTAATACTCAAGACTGCCTCTGTTTTTTTTCCTTTAGACTGCAGTTCGCCATGAATCTTGCAATGGTCTCTATAAGCTATCTCTGTCAGGCCTAGATGGAGGAGACTCAATCCATAGATCTTTCCTTCTTTTGGCTGCCTCAACATTGTTGAAATTCCTTCCTGATGCTCAAGCACTCAAACCTCTAAGGGTAAGATTTTACCTTGTTGTGTACTGTAGCCTTGTTACCTCCTAAACTCCTGATTCTCCCCTCCCTGCCCTGGAGTGCTGGGCATGTAAGTGCACACTACGGTGCCTCTGACCATTCTTAGGGGCAGCACCACAGCCACTAAGAGCACCGTGTGATTGGATTTCAGCTTTGAAGTGTCTGTCATGAGCATGCAGTTTTGGAGATGCTGTTTGTCCCTACAAAGTTGAAAAATTATTAGTTTTTTTTTTTTAATTCCTCTTGTATTACCTAGTGTGACACTTTGTAAAAAGCTTATATTACATAATAACTATAATAATTTTATTATATAATAAAAGGTCCATAAGTAAGGTATTTTAAAATAATTTACAAAACTATAGCATTTGTATATTTTCCTATGATTATACCTTTTCCATAAAATTGGAGACCCTTTTTCTTTTCTTATTTTTGTTTTGTTTCTTTCTTTTGAGACATTGCTTTATTCTGTCTCCAGATTGAATTTGGACTAAAGTTGAAATTTTGTTTTTCCTTATCTCCTGATTTTATGATTTTACAGAATTCACCAGGCATTCACTGTTTGTTAGTGTTTTTATATTATTTAGTTGTTCAGGCATTTAATTTCATAAAGTTTGTTCTTGCTTAAATATGTTAATATTTTTAAAAGTGATTTTACAAGGTGAAATTTGTTTTTATAGGTAGATGACTATGAAGAAGAGCCACTGTTAAAACCTGGATGTAAGGAATATTTTTGGTTGTTATGCAAGTTAGTGGACAACATCCACATAAAGGATGCTAGTCAGGTATGTTCAAAGAAAACCCAAGTCACGCACAGGGACGCACATGGCTTTATTTGTCCTTTTAGCTGAGGGCACCTTTATCTCGAAGTAGCAGTCCTGTCCTAACTTTCTTGTTACATTATTCCCTTGTGTTCTGCCCTAGTTCCTTTCTTATTTTCACTTTAACTTTAAATCTTCATCTGGGGGCTGGAGACATGGCTCAGTGGTTAAGAGCACTGACTGCTCTTCCGAAGGTCCTGAGTTCTACTCCCAGCAACCACATGGTGGCTCACAACCATCTGTAATGAGATCTGATGCCCTCTTCTGGAGTGTCTGAAGACAGCGACAGTGTACTCACATATAATAATAAATAAATCTTTAAAAAAGGGTGTTCTCTCCTAAATCTTCATCTATATGTACTTCTGACCAATCTAAGGTGTGCAAGACCTTAATTAGAAGTGAAGTATATACTATGCATGCCAGCATGAGTGCATTGTCCATCAAGGCCAGGTGAAGGGCCCGTTACTCCTGGAGCAGTGCTTCGCAGCCTGTGGGTCATTACCGTTTGGGGGACGGGGGTCACATATCAAATGTCTTTCCTATCAGATATTTACATTTTGATTCATAACCACATCAGAATTAAACTGATGAAATAGCAACAAAATAATTTCATGGCTGGGGGTCACTAGAACGTGAGGGATTGTGGGAAAGGGCGGCAGCATTAGGAACGCTGAAAGCCACTCCAAGTACAGTTGGTTGTGGTGGTGTCCCTCCTCATTGTAGGCATGGACGAACATCAAGTGTACTTAACCCCTGAGCCATTTCTCCAGTCCCGAAACTTTTATTTTTAAGATATATATCTATATATCTTTTTTTTATAATAGCAGGTAGATTTATTGTCCTGGGTATATAAAATAAATGTTAATGTTCATATAAATATGTAAAAATAAGAAATATGTAAAAAATAAAAAAGTTTCAATTGAAATTATTTTAAGCTAAACTAAAACATTTTATTTTGAACAAAAAAGTGCTTGGATTAAAGGTTTGCCCCACCACTTCCAGCTGCAAATAAATGTTTAAAACAAATACATTTTGAAGATAAATTTGCCACATAGACTTTACATTTTCTTCCGTATATAAATTAGCTAAACTGGAAATGTAGCTATGTTAATTCTGAAAAGTTGAGACTAACACAACAATTTTGATATTTGAGAACTCTTTACTCTTAACTTTTTCATACATATGAAAATACAAATGGAAGTATAGTAGTATATATAGTCATCATAAAAAATAGTCTGAAGTATTTATATTCTCTAGTTTTATAAGAAACTTTTTAAAGCATTTTTTATTTGGGAAGTAATTACAAAATTAATATTGAACAAGTTTTAACTTATTTAATTACTACTTTTTTAAAGTATAGAATAGTTTATTCAGGGCATGGGGAGTTAAGGGGGTAGTAGAGACAGAGAGAGACAGAGACAGACACACAAGAGAGGAGAAAGTAAGAGGCCGGCCATGACCATGTGGAGAGAGGGGGAAGGGAAGGGGAGGGGAGGAAGGGTAAGGGAAGAGCCCAAGAGGGCAAGAGAAAAACAGGAGAGCAAGAGAGCAACAGGAGAATTAGTGCTTTTTAAAGTAGTGATACCAGATTAAAAAATTTTTCTTTTAAATCTAGCATTACCTGTTTACTAATGCTAATGAAGAAGATATAATTCTTGTTAAAGTAATTTTCCCTCTTAAAGCTCTAGTTTTTTTTTTTTTTTTTTTTTTTTTTTTTTTTTTTTTTTTTTTTTTTGGTTTTTCGAGACAGGGTTTCTCTGTGTAGCCCTGGCTGTCCTGGAACTCACTCTGTAGACCAGGCTGGCCTCGAACTCAGAGATCCTTCTGCCTCTGCCTCCCAAGTGCTGGGATTACAGGCGTGCGCCACCACGCCCGGCTGAAGATTCCTTTTATATTGCATACATGCTCTCTTGTTTTGCAATATATCTGAGCCTTGTCTGCTAAAAATTGATGGCAGACTCTTAATAAATTAACAGTGAAACTAGGAAGCTTTGCATATATGTTTAGAATGTAAAACAAACTTTAATTTCTGTTACTTAGGGGAATGTCCAGTGTGATGATTCCTATTTGAAAACGGACTTATATATGTTTTCTCTTGCACACTAATGTCTTCACATAGTAGAGTGAATTAGTGATGATCATTCCAACTATAATGGCTTCACCCTGCTTTTCTATTTTTTTAAGATTTATTTATTTATTAATTATGTGAGTACACTGCAGCTGTCCTCAGACACACTTGAAGAGGGTATCATATCTTAATTACAGATGGTCATGAGCTACCATTCGGTTGCTGGGATTTGAACTCAGGACCTCTGGAAAACAGCTAGTGCTCTTAACTGCTGAGCCATTTCCCCTGCTAATGCTTTCATACTTCTAAGCCCTCCTTGAAATGTGTCTTGAATATTTACTACTCCTACTGACTATGTCATTGTTGCTTTTCTCATCTCCTGCAGTAAGGAAATGACTGTTCATTTTGAAGAGCTGTTATCTTGAGGTTACTTACTGTGTTTTAAACAGTAAGCAAAAGAATACCGTGACTTATCTATATATGCGTGTGTGTTATTTATAAATGTGTGTGTTGTGTATGTATGTATAATATATACATATAATGTATACATGTGTGTAAAGTGTGTACAAATGCACACACACATACACATTATACACTAAAGTTTAATTGTTCTATGACTCTTGTATTTCATCTTCTCTATAACAAAGCCCCTTTTTTTTACTTGTTACTGATTTTTTTTATAAGAAATAACACTGATCAATTTCATTACTAATATCCCAGTTTATTTACTTTTTTAATGCATGAGCACTAGACTGTCAGCGACTTGAAGCATGCTCCAGCACATCCCTCTTAATTTTAGTTTGTTGTTGTTGTTGCCTTCCCCCCCCCCAGAAACTACTACATGCAGTTTTTCTTTGAATTAGCTCTCTTAAAATAACAGTTATTATGCTGTATGCTATGTTGTCAAAGCCCTCTCCTTTTTCCCACCAGTATATTCAGTGGTAATAATTAGATGTATAGATTTGTGTTTGAATCGTTATATAAAATTTTATCCAAAATTAGAAACATACTAAACTGATTTTTTTATAACATTATACACAAAAAATACAAAGGACAGTAAAGCTGCCTGGTACTGGAAACAAAGAAAGTTCTTCTGGGTCTTGATTACACCCCCAGAGTATTTTGTCTATTTTTGAAACAAGGTTTTACGAAGCCTAAGCTTGTCCTGAACTTGACCTGAAACCAAGGCTGGCCTTGAGTTCCTGACCCTCCTGCCTTTATTTCCAGAGCGTTGGGAATATAGTCGTGTGCATTTTATGTGAGTGTTCCTGAGAATATTTGTGGCCATATTTATTTCATGGCATATGTGAGATGGTTTTAGGACAACAACTTTTACCATGTTGTTTCCAGCAAAGATTAGGCTTGGCAGCAAGTCCCTTTATTCTCTAAGTTCTCTGGTAAGGACTCTAGATGTAGAATATAAGAAATGTTGTTTATATAATGTTTATAGTGGGAAGAGCTATGTTTTGATAATTTTTTTGTTGCTTTGAAACTGTCTTGAGATAGCCAAGGTTGGCTCTGGGTACTTTATATATAGTTTACTCTATGTAGGGCAGGACGATTTGGAACTCCTGATCCTTCTGCCTCTACCTCCTAAGTGCTGGCATCGCAAGCTTGCAATACTGTACATTTTCAATTTATTTTGTATTGCACTGTGATTTATTACCAATACTATTTTTAATATTGAGCMGCAGTAGTGAATACCTTTAATCCCAGCATTCAGGAGGTGGTGGCAGGTGGATCTTTGTGAGTTCAAGGTCAATTTGCTCTATATAGTGAGTCCTAGGACAGCTGGAGCTACACAGAGAGCCTATAACAGAAAAACAAAAACAAAACAAAACAATTCTGTCAGATTTGTGTAAATTCTTTCGTGAAGAATAAACGTAGATTGAGAATAAGTCAAAATGGCTCCAGATTTAGGGCAAAATGCTTTGATCACAGGCTTTATACTTTTTCAAAATAGCAATACAAATGAGCTCGTTTTCTTTTGAGATATGAGATGTTTAGCAAAGATAGTTTATTGTTAGTGTACGCCACCGCCACCCTCCCTTCCCTTTTTCCCTTTTGCTCTGGCCCATAGGTTTTTCATTTTTTTTCTCAATATGGATGGTTGTGAGCCACCATGTGGTTGCTGGGATTTGAACTCATGAGTTCCTTCTTTTTTTTTTTTTTGGCCAATTTATACTTGCTGTTGAAATACTTGGTTACCAGTGCAGCTAAACATGTTATTTTGGATCTCATGACCGTAATCTCAGTTCTGAGTCCTTAAATAGATAAAAATAAAATTATATCATCTTTGGGTCATCTGTATGAAATAAGACTCAAATCATTTTGTATAGTTAGTAGCCAATCTTGTCTTTTGCAAATCTAGAAAGTATGATTTACATTAGTTGGAAGTAGTAAGATAGAAGGAGAAAACATCCTAGTGGTAAACATTTTAAGATGTTTCGGGTTTTAGCTTTGTTATTCCTGCGTGTTGAGTTCCTAGTACCATCCCTGGTGAGTGATTTGTCAGGGCTCAGAGGACTTCACTGTGGACTGACCCATGGCTAGGTTTTGTTACCCTGGAATTGAACATGGGTCAACAGTAGTAGTGTTTGGGATGCATAAGAGATAATTAGGTAAAGCGTAAGAGAGAATAATTAGAAAAGAACAAGTGACTTGGGGTCTCCTTAGCTGAGGTGCAACATTCATCGGATTCAGTGGGTAATTCAGAAAGAAAAGAGAAAGCAATGGTGACACGATTTTAACACCAGCACTTGGGAGGCAGAGACAGGTGAATCTGAATTTGAGGCCAGCCTGGTCTACAGAGTATGGGGACAGCCAGGGCTACACAGAGAAACACTGCCTCAGAAAAAGCAAGAGAGATGGGCTAGGAGGAGCGGGAGGGGGAGAGAGAGAAGGTGAGCTTGGGAAGGACACATGTGGCAAGATGAGTGGACATGGGTAGGTGTGGTAGGAGGGCAGTACAGAGGATGCAGTCACAGTCATGTAGTTCTCAGAGAGTGAATCCACAGTGCTTTTGTAGAATGAGTGAGAAGAAGCCCCACCCTTGCTCTTGGGCAAGCCTTAGCTTCCTTCCCTTCAAGCACATAGCTTTCTGTTTGTATGTAAGCCTAAATTAAAATGCTCTTAATGAACATCTTCAACTCTGCTTTATAACCAAAATTTAACATAACACACAGATTGGATTTAGGACAAAAGTCTGTTGCAAATTAGGATTTCAAAACTGTTTCCAATTGAACAATTCAGGTCCATCTCACTATAAATCTTGTTTCTTCATTTTACAAAATTAAGAAGATAGCGGAAAAGAGGTTCCCACCTTTCATCCTAACTGGCATCTGCCACAGTTTTGACTACTAGCAAGGTTCTCAATGTTTCTGCTTTTTTGCATGGCTGGTACTCAGGGTGGGTGAGCTGCTTCTGTTCTTGTTGTTCACCAGATGGAGAAACATCTCTAGGACTTGGCAAATAGGGAATAACAAGGCCTTAATTCACTATCTTGGTAATTTACAAATGAAAGTAATAACACCGCCGAGATAATCTGTAAGGATAGATAGGAAATTTGAAGTGGGAAGGAACTAAAAGATGGTAAGATTTCAAATGATGATTTTTCATATTGCTATACACTGTTGACTGATATCTTAGTAAATTATAGTTAGTCCATTATCCAATTTGGTTTTTTTTGTGTGTGTCATTATGTTTAGAATATAATTGGTATCATGTTTAGATAACATTCTTGCTTTCTTCTTACCTCCTAGGAATTTTTAAGAGATATCTTCAATCTTCTGTTCCTGTTGCCCAGTCTGAAGGACCGACGGCAGCCCAAGTGCAAGTCCCACTCTTGCAGAGCCGCTGCTTATGACTTACTGGTAGAGATGGTAAAAGGCTCTGTCGAGAACTACAGACTGATACACAACTGGGTCATGGCACAGCACATGCAGTGTAAGCACTCGTCTGTTTCTGGAATCTTTACAATTTAAAAGACATTGATTAAAGAATAACCTTTTCACACACTTTGTTATACACGTTGTTGTTAGAATAGTAGTCAGCATTTGAGTTTACTAGAAAAATGTAGAAAACCTTTATTTTAAATATTTGGGCATTCTTTGTATAAAGTAATATAATACCAAGTAAAATAATTCTTTGGACTGTTAATCTGAATTTTTATTTAGATTTAAAATGATTTTTAATAGTTAATATTTTAAATTATAATCCTACACATACTAATTAATATGCGTAATATTAATCAATATTGCAAGGTAATCAATAGAGGTAGTAGCTGCCAATCAAAGCAAGATATGTTTAAGTTTGTTTGGGCATTTTCCCCCTCTTTAATCAGCAGCCCATGCACCTTATAAGTGGGACTACTGGCCTCACGAGGACGTGCGTGCCGAGTGCCGGTTCGTCGGCCTGACTAACCTTGGAGCGACCTGTTACTTGGCTTCCACTATTCAGCAGCTTTATATGATTCCAGAGGCAAGGCAGGCCGTCTTCACTGCCAAGGTAGTGTCCAAGCTGCAAACCAAAGCGTAAATAGTTTTCATAAATTATAATTAATTTGACATGATAATATATTGTTTAATATCAAGAATATATGGAAAAAGAAATTTTTGTTGTCTTGGCTAACTATTTTAGTGTATTTAATTTTATTTACACTATTTGTAGTTTCATTATGTGGTATAATTTATTTCTCAAGGGACAATGTAGTTTTGGACTTTATGTGCTTAGTATGCATAGTTTATATTGTATTACAGTAAAAATGAAAACATTTCTTTTTTAACTTCATTTATTTGTTTGTTTGTTTGTTTATTCACTTTACATCCCAATTGGAACCCCTCCTTTCCCGTTCTCCCAGTTGTACCCTTGTAAATCCTTCCCCCATTACTCTGACTGGAGGACCCCTTTGGGTACCACCCACAGGACTAAGCATCTCCTCTCCCACTAAGGCCCAAACCAGGCAGTCCAGCTAGAGGAAGGGTTTCCAGTAGCAGGCAGTAGAGTCAGCTGCACATCTACAAATGTGTAGGGGCCTAGGTCTAGCCTCTACATGCTCTTTGGTTGTGGTTCAGTCTCTGTGAGCCCCCATGGGCCTAGTTGGCTCTCTAGGTCTTCTTCTAGTGTCCTTGATACCACAGGCTCCCTCAGTTCTTGCCCTACTCTTCCACAAGATTCCCCAAGCTCCGACTGATGTTTAACTGTGGGTCTCTGCATCTGTTTGCATCCCCTGTTGGATGAAGCCTCTCAGGAGACATTTATTTTAGACCCCTGTCTGCAAGAATAGAAGATTATCATTAATAATGTCAGAGGTTGGCTCTCTCACTTTTTTTTTATTATTATTATTATTTTTAAGACACTGTTTCTCAGTGTAGCCCTGGCAGTCCTGGAACTCACTCTGGAGACCAGGCTGGCCTCAAACTGGCAGAGATCCACCTGCCTCTGCCTTCTCAGTGCTAGTATCAGGTGTGCACCACTACTGCCAGACTTGTATTGTTTTTTATAAAACCAGTAATTATTGAAGAATAATGTTTTCAGTGATTTTTCCCCCTCTAGATAATGACTTGGTCATACATTTTGGTGCTTTTTTTGTTCATAAAGCACCGTAAAGAATACTTTAAAGTTTCAGTGTTGTCGCCAGTTACCATTAACAGAAAATAACATTTTCCGTTAAAAACTAAACCTGGGCTAATTACCGAGGTGGTTAGCATTTTCTCTTCCAAATGACAAATAGGTCACTTCCCACCATCTATGTTAGGATACTCATAGCCATCTGTAATTCTCGCTCCCAGATACAGTCACATACAACAGAATGAGACGATGATCTTTTTTAAATTGAATTACGATCTATGAAACATTTTGTATTTTTAAAATTTCCTTACTTAGTTGAGTGTGGAAGTATGCCACTTAAACTCAGAAACTGGGGAGGCTGACATGGCAAATTACAGAGCATCCATGGCTGCAAAGAGAGAGCCTGTCTCAAAAAAGAAAACTGAGTTATTTCACTTTTAGGAAAAGTTGTCCTGTGTTGTGTCCTAGGCTTCTGTCATTGGGTTAGTACTTTGCATATATTAGATCTGTTACAGTTTGGAAATTTAAACTTTAAATGACTTCGCGTAGTCTCAAATATTAGGCCTGTCATATTGAAAGTGTACATACTCTATTTCCCCAATGTGTTAATCCCCTTTATTGAAACCTTCTCTCTCTCTCTCTCTCTCTCTCTCTCTCTCTCCCTCCCTCTCTCCCTCTCTCCCTCTTTCACACACACACACACATATATGCAGGACAGATTTCTCTCTTTTTAATCCTCACTTTGTAACCTTAACAAGCTCTTAAACAGCAAAACCATGTTACTTTTATTTCTCATAAGACTGACACAAATAACTGGTGTATCATCTGAGAAAATGATAGTTAATATGCCGTGATGCCGTCAGGAGCTTCAGAATTAGTTAATAATATGTAATGGCAGTGATTCCTACCACATAGGGTTATTTCAATACTTGAATTGAAATTTAGTCTCATCTACTCAGTGTTTGACGTGTATTTGGATTTCTGCTAAAAGAGAGCTAACTCTCCACCAGACATGGTGGCCTACACTGTGACTCCAGCACATGAGAGGTCATTTTAGGGGTACTGCAAGCTTCTGGCTTTGGTAGTAAGTGTTCTGTTATAAAGAGACAGCTCTTAGAAAAGGAAGCATTTAATTTGGCTTGCTTACAGTCTTGGAGCTTTAAATTCATTATCCTTAAGGCAGGGTGCATGGCGGCACACAGGCGATCTGATTGCGGAGAGAGAGTGTTGTGTATCTGGATTGGAGGAAGAGAGAGTGACACTGGACCTGGCTTAGGCTTTTGAAACCTCAAAGCCACTTTCTCCAACAAGGCCACGCCTCCTAATCCTTTCTCAAACAGCACCACTCCCTAAGCACTCAAACGTGAACCTGTGGGGGCCTTTACTATCCAAAGCACTGCACAGGCTGGGGGAAACAACTGGAGGACCTGTCTGTTTTGTAAGGGAAGGATGACTGATTAGGTAAAGCACTTGGTTGTGGAAGCCAAGAGATTCTGATTTGACCCCTGGCACTCATGGGAAAAGCCAAGTGTGTAGTGCCTATGGTGATCCCAGTCTAGGAAGAGCAAATACAGGAGGTCCCAGTGGGAGACAGTGTGTCTAAAAATAAGAAAGCCCCTGAGGTCCACATTGGAGGATGACTTCTGGAGTCCTTGCATATGCCTGCAGCACGCACAAATTAATAAACTTAAAAATAGATAAAATCAATTAGGTTTAAGAAGAGTCAGATTCTCCAATCATGGATTGTAGTATTTTGATGTTTAGATTGTTTAAAAAAATCATGAACAATTTTCTTCCTTAGGATTGAAGTATAGTGATCCAGGAAAAAGTATAATATGACTAATTGATAACTGAAATTTAATTTATAATATTTGAGTTTACTCTACAAGGGAATTTACATTCCTGAAGTGCTTTTTATTCTTGTTTATCAATAAGGTATGTGATCTAGAAAGCCATTTAAAAAAAAAGATCTCTTTATATTCAATTTTCCATCAAAATGGCTATCACTGTATTTATTGTAATGGAAAAATACCCTGATTTTTCTAAGATGTAATAAAAGGGTGGAATGTGAAGTGTTGCCTTCCATACCGCTGAAAGGATGAAGAAGTCTATTCAGCACATTGTAGGTCTACAGGGATGTTGCATGCCACCATTAGTGTTTTCACTGTTTCCTCTTGACTTTCAGTATTCAGAAGATATGAAGCATAAGACAACTCTCCTGGAACTTCAGAAAATGTTTACATATTTAATGGTATGTTTGAAAAATGTGCAGAATAGCTAATCAGATTATGATAGTGACTGTAAATATTCTACTGGCTCTTTTAGTTAGACTTACTGTTATCTCTCTTCTTTGTTATAATGACTTGTAGTAATCACAACTGAGTTACTTATATTCTATTAATTTCCCCTTCATTTCTAGTATTTTTCCTGTCACTTGTTGTCTTAGTTATGTCTTCTTTTGCTACAAAGAAACCACCATCACCAAACACAACTTGCAGAGGAAAGGCTTACACTTCCACAGCAAAATGTTCATCACCAAGGGAAGTCAGGACAAGAACCCCAGACAGAGCAGGATCCTAGAGGCAGGAGCGGATGCAGAGGCCGTGAAGTGTGCTGCTTACTGGCTTGCTTCTCATGGCTTGTGTTGCATAGCTTGCTCAGCCTGCTTTCTTCTAGAACCCAGGACCGCCAATCTAGAGATGGCCCTACCCACAACGGGCTGGTTTACCCTCATCAATCACTAATTAAGAAAATGCCCTACAGGCTTGCATATAGCCAGGTCTTACGGAGACGGTTTCTCAATTAAGGTTTTCTCCTCTCAGCTTATTGTAGCTCATGTCGAGTTGACATAAAACCAGCGAGCACATTGCTTAACTCTTTTATGCAAACTTTCTAACTGGTGTCTGTTTGACCCTTTTAAGTCTTATCTCCACATTGGAAAAAGTAATGGATTCTTTTACCAAAGCTAGATCGGGCTGGAGAGATGGCTCAGCAGTTAAGAGCACTGACTGCTCTTCCAGAGGTCCCGAGTCCAATTCCCAGCAACCACATGGTGGCTCACAACTATCTGTAATGGGATCCGGTGCCCTCTTCTGGGGTGTCTGAAAACAGCTACAGTCTGAAGATGAGCTGTAGTATACTCACATACACAAGTTAATAAATAAATCTTAAAAAAAAAAAAAAAATACTAGCTGGTCTTCCAGAGGATCCGGATTCTACTCCCAGCATCCATCCATCCATCCATCCATCCCAGCTCACAACCCTCTATAACCAGGTCCAGAGGATCTGATGTCCTCTTCTGGCCTCTGCAGGCATTGTGTATGCCTGGTGCACAAACGTACATGCAGAAAACTCCATACAAAGAAAATAAAAATAAATAAAATTTATAAAAATAAAAAACCAAGATAGATGTTTTTGATATTGGTACCTCACTTAAAGCTGTGTAGTTATTACTGTGTTTGTGGGC
>BDUI01000236.1:241246-283503 GCA_002335545.1 Apodemus speciosus
TTTTTGAGCTAGGATCTCTCATAACCCCAGGAGGTTCCAATTCAATCCTCTAGCCTTGGATTCCTGATCTTCCTGTTTGTGCCTTTGAAGTGCTAGGCACACGGCGTCTTCCACCCGGTATGATTGTTCTGCCCGTTTCTTACTGTTACTTCTCCCTCTCCTCCTCCTTTGTAGGAGAGTGAGTGCAAAGCCTACAACCCGAGGCCTTTCTGTAAGACGTACACGATGGACAAGCAGCCTCTCAACACCGGGGAGCAGAAAGACATGACAGAGTTCTTTACAGACCTCATTACTAAGGTGGAAGAGATGTCTCCAGAACTGGTTAGTACAGAATACTGAAAATTTGTTTGAAATTTATATAACTTTGTATTTCAGTCACTGACTTTGATTTGTTTTGTATTAAAGAAAAATACTGTCAAAAGCCTGTTTGGAGGTGTCATTACAAACAATGTTGTTTCCTTGGTAAGTATGTCTGCTTGTCCTTGTTTTATAAGGTTTTTGTGGGGGGAGCGCGTAACAAATTGCTAATTTTTGCTTGTTGATCATCCAGGATTGTGAACATGTTAGTCAAACTGCTGAAGAGTTTTATACTGTGAGGTGCCAGGTGGCGGATATGAAGAATATTTATGTGAGTGATACTGTACATACTTGAGCTTTTCTATGCTTTATACATACACATACATGAACATACATACCAACAAGTTTGTGGTCATGTGAAGAAATAGCTGTTTTCATGTAWTTTCTTTCATGTTTTGGTTTTTAGTACTAAAGATAGACGACTTAATTGGTTATTTCCTAGTAAAATTATTAATATCTTTTTAAAGTTAGATTTCATATGAGGAAAAAAATCTTTTTTTTTTTTTTTGGTTTTTTTTTTTGTTTTTGTTTTTGTTTTTGTTTTTTGTTTTTCGAGACAGGGTTTCTCTGTGTAGTCCTGGCTGTCCTGGAACTCACTCTGTACACCAGGCTGGCCTCGAACTCAGAAATCCACCTGCCTCCTAAGTGCTGGAATTACAGGCATGCGCCACCACGCCCGGCAAAAAAAATAATCTAATTTGATATTGCTGTTTTTAAAAAAGGAATTTGATTTTCTTTGTGATGATGTCACCTTCTCCATGTTGGCTTACACAGGAATCTCTGGATGAAGTTACTATTAAAGACACCTTAGAAGGGGACAACATGTACACCTGCTCTCACTGCGGGAAAAAAGTCCGAGCGGAAAAGAGGTGTGCTGCTTTCAGTGTCATTTTTATCATTTTGATAAACTACCCAATGGAATTAAAAACTAAGGATAGTATATAGACCTTTGAGAACAACTGTATGTAAATGTGATATAATTAACATGGATGATGTTGGAAATATAGGCGCATCACTACTATGCCCTGATTTTTTATATTTTTTTCTTCTAAGAGAGATGGAGCACATTTGAGCACATTTAAACTATAGGGATTCGGGTAATGTTAGCTGTTTAGAGCTCAATGTCACTCAGTAACTTTTATTATTCAGTGAAGTTTAATTTAACATACACAGTAGTGTAGAAAGTGGGAGTTTCTAAACTTGCCAGCTGTCTGGGTTTTCTCAGGAGAGACATGAAATATAAGGGTAGTGATCATACCTGTCCGTGTGCACTGACTCAGTTGTCTAGGTTTAGTGACTGGTTTCTAGATAATAATACAGAATTTTTTAGTTTGGAAGTACTTCTACATGACTAAATTTAGTCAATACAACATGTTATGGTAAATTCCTTTCATTATTATTAATACCAAAATTGTTTTCCATTCAACAATTGAAGACGTGGTTTCACAGAAAGATCAGAGTTACTTCTCTAATGTTGGTCTCTAAGACAGCAGATTCAGATGAGTAGAAGCTGCGGAACAGCTGATGTCTGCTATACCTGAGCTCTCTCTGCCTGGAACTGTTTTGTAAGCAGTTGCCTCTTGACCTGATCTTTGGAAAGAGATCTGAGTAGAAGCTAGAATTTGGAGTTGTACTTTTAGTTTAAAAGTACTAAGTTTCTGTAGGACTTTGAAAGTGGTTCTTCCCCTTGCACAAAAGAATATTATTGATACTCTTTTGGATTACTTGTGTTTTAGTGCATTCATCATAAACACTTCTCTTTGGGTTCCAGTTCTTAGAGAATTTCTTGGAAAATCATAGTTTAACATTCCTCAAGTGTAAAACAGGAAACATAACTGGGCCTGGGGAGATGTCTTAGTAAGCAGTTTACAACCATCTGTGACTCCAGGGCGCTTCTGAGGACGCTCTCATTCTCACACACACACACACACACACACACACACACACACACACACACACACACACACGCGCGCGCGCAAATTACTTTAAAAAAAAAAGAAGAGCAAAATTAAGGGCTGAAGAGACAGCTCACACATTCAAGAGCACTGTTTTCCTCTAGAGGACCTAACTTCAGGTTTTAGCACCTACATCCTATAGTTCAACACCAGAACCACACAAAACACTGAATGTGGTTGTATGCCTCTGTCATCTCGGTATGCCTAAAGCAAGATAGGAGATGGAGACAAATCACTTGTAAGCTGACAGGCTGTCTATTACAGTGTAATATACAGTGCAACAGAAACAAGGCCTTGTATAAACAAGGGGAAAAAAGAAAATAGATGCCTGAAACTTATCTCTGACTTTCACACATGTATGCATGCATACACATAAAAACAAATTTTAAAAACTGAGCTGGGAAGATGGCTCCATGGCTTTATTGTCTAAGCAAGTGTGCCTGAGTTTAGACCACCAGCACCCACATGAAAAAACAGCATGGGTATGTGCATCTGCGTCCCAAGTGCTGTAAAGCTGAAGTAGGAAGATGCAGCAGTAAAAATACATGCTCTAGGTTCATCAAGAGACCCTTTCTTTAACAAAACCAGAAAAGGTAAACTGGCTCTCTTCCCAAGACCTACCACCCATGATGGATAGTTGGGATGCACATTGTGGAAGTCAAAGACCTCCTCTAACTGCCACTCCCATGTGACAAATGCTCTCCACACGCATAAACAGGAATGTGTGCATATGTGCAGACACACTAATACAACTCATTAACAGTGGAGAACAATAGATGTTTGCTGCCATCAACCCCTGACCTCTCATAGACGCCAGCATGGGAGAGCACTCTCCCCTCCCCACCCATCCCCAGTAGAAAATTATGTGACTTACAATATTGCTACTTTAAGTTGATTATTAAAATAAATAGCACAAATACAAATAGAACTAAGGTATTTTTGAAATAAAATATGTAATAAATTTGTCTCTCCTCACCTCTCAGGGCTTGTTTTAAGAAATTACCTCGTATTCTGAGTTTCAATACTATGAGGTATACATTTAATATGGTCACGATGATGAAAGAGAAAGTGAATACGCACTTTTCCTTCCCTTTACGTTTGGATATGACGCCATACACAGAAGATTTTCTAATGGGGAAGAGTGACAGGAAAGAAGGTAAGTTCATTTTCTCAGGTCTCTGTTATTGACAGTCTCTATTAACAGAGAAATTGTACGAATGGAGAAGAGTTAATGCTACTTTTCAACTACATGGTTCTAGAAATCAAATAAAATCTTATTAAAAGTATTTTTTACATGTGTGCATCCTCTGTCTGCATGTACGTGGAGCACATACATTCAGTGCCTACACAGGCCAGAAGAGGGCATTAGATACCCTGCAACTGGAGTTACAGATGGTTGTGATCCAAGATTTGGTTATTGGAAATTCAACCAGGTCTTGTGGAAAAGCTGGCAGTGTTCTTAACTGCTGAACCATCTTTCCATTCCAGAAAGGAAAAAAAAATTTAATGACAATGTAATATATTTACTCACTTAGCTAATATTTAGACTCTTCAAGGACCATGGTCTGGGTTTTTTTTTTTCTATTGTCTATTTACGCCCTTGGAAAACTAAGGTCGTGGTAAATTTCACTAAACTTGAAATTATAATATATTGCCAAATACAATGAGGAGTTAAAACTTTTGTGAAAAAGTAATATTTAAGTCGAGATATAAAGTAAGAGCCTGAGAAGAAGGGATACTATCTTCTTGAGTACAAGGCTGGCAGAGTGATTAATGAGACAAAAAAAGTCAAAATAGTTTTTGGCTTTAGACCATATTAGCACTTTTGTCCTTTGCTTGTTATTTGTTAGATGACTGTTAGATTGGTTTGTTTTGTTTGTTTTGTTTTTTTAAGATGGTGTTTCTCTGCATAGCCCTGCCTGTCCTGGAACTCACTCTGTAGACTAGGCTGTCCTCGAACTCAGAATCTGCCTGCCTCTGCCTCCTGAGTGCTGGGATCAAAAGTGTAGGTTAGATTTTTTAATCCTGAGAAGTTCTACAATAGAAGACTGTTTGGAAAAGGTTATTTTCAGATGGGTTGAAGAATAATGGAAAAGTGTGGAGGGTAGCCATTCTTGTAAACCACACTGAAGACAGCAATTTAGATCTGAGATGCAAGGTACAACAATAGGCAGAAGTAATGGGTTTTTCTTCTGTTCTGGACACAGGCCTCTGTGCATGCTCGAATTCTACCAATCCATCTCCAGACCCTAGAGTTCATGATTGGATGAATCAATGAATTCTTGTCCCTTTGCAGTATAGACTATTCTTAAAGCAACAGCAGTAAAATAGTGACAAAGCCACATAGCTTTTGGTCCCCACACATTTTACTAGAGACAGGATGAGAAGCCATGAAAGATTGATTTTCAACTTGAGAAATAGTGAAGAGGAGTTTGAATTAGTATTTTAAAGTCTCCACAAACGAACAGTCCAAGGAAAAGTAGGTCTAAAATAATTGGTAGGTCTTTGGTTATGTTTATCAGAGCACTTTGATTTAAAAGTAGAAGTCTCAGCATCAGGAYGGGGAGGCAGAGGCAGGTGGATCTCTGAGTTTGAGGCCAGCCTGGTCTCTACAGAGTTCCGGGACAGCCAGGGCTGCACAGAGAAACTGTCTCGGAAACCAAAAATGGGAAAAATAAAAAAAAAAAAAACAACCCAAGTTGAAGCAAGAGCTAGATTTTAGTGACTTGAGTAACAGTGACAACCAAAATATTTAAAGTTTATTGATCTGTATTTCAAGGACCACAGGGAGTTTTGTATTTGTTTTGTTTTGTTTTTTTGTTTTGTTTTTTTCGAGACAGGGTTTCTCTGTATAGTCCTGGCTGTCCCGGAACTCACTCTGTAGACCAGGCTGGCCTCGAACTCAGAAATCYGCCTGCCTCTGCCTCCCAAGTGCTGGGATTAMAGGCGTGCGCCACCACCGCCCGACTTGTATTTGTTTTTATGGGGGTTTTGTTTTAGTTTGTTCTTTGTGGTTCGTTTTGTTTTTTGAGAACAGGGTCTTACTGTATATAGCCCTGGCTACACTTGCTGTATAAACCAGGTTGTCCTAACAAAACAGATTCACCTGCCTCTGCCTCCCAAATGCTGGGATTAAAGGCTTGCAGCACCATATCCGGCCCAGCACAGGGCTCCTTAAGGGTTTGGGAGAAGAAGGTAGAAAAGGACTAGCTCTTGCCTCTTATATTTCTGTATAGCACCAAGTTCTTTGTTATATAGTGAGGGCTAAGGTAATGTTATGTGAGGGTTTTTTTTTTTTTTTTTTTTTTTTGGAGAGGTGTATTTTTTTTGGTGGTTTTTTTTTTTTGTTTGTTTGTTTTGTTTTGGTTTGGTTTGGTTTGGTTTTTCAAGACAGGGTTTCTCTGTGTAATAGCCTTAGCTGTCCTGGTACTCTAGACAAGGCTGGCCTCGAACTCAGAAATCTGCCTGCCTCTGCCTCCAAAGTGCTGGCATTAAAGGCGTGCGCCACCACCGCCTGGCATTATTAGGATTTGTGTGAAGTTCCAGTAAGAGGTTTCATAGGGATACTTTGAAAGTACAGATCAAGCACTAGTGACTGTCTATATCCACCCTGCTCTAGGACCTTTCCGTAGCCATTTGGAGTATTGTAGTGAGAGTCCATCTTAGCTCTGCTTCAGTGTGTTTCATGTGACTGTTCTGTTACATGCGCAGAGAGAACCAGGAGTCATGCATAAAGGAGTGTGCTAGGCCTTTGGTGATGAGTTCAGATGTTGGCWTTGCCTCCATAAGCACATTCAAGCTCCTTAGCCACTGCTTTAATGCAGTGGCCGTTTTCTCTGTGTCGTCCTGCATAAAACTTCCATTATGCTATCAATATAGTGCTTATCATAAGACTAAAAGACTAAGGCCCTTTTTGGTCTTGTTTTTTCTTTTTTTGGTAATGGTAAAAATAAAATTGAAAAAAAAGCAGGCAATACTATTTTAAAGGGTTTGTTCTATTTAACAAGTATTTTATGTTGGTGCTGTATATAATTATAAACTAAAAATGGTTAAGTTTTCTTAATTATATATAAAGTTTTATTCCTTTTTCTGTTGTTAAAATACCTTATAAAACATAATCTTAAAATGACAATGTTAAAATTGTTAAAATGACGTGTTTTCAAATTGATTGACATTATGTCATGCAAATTATTTTAGGTTTCAAAGATGTCGGTGATCATTCGAAAGACACAGAGAGCTATGAGTATGACTTGATTGGAGTAACTGTTCACACAGGAACAGCAGACGGTGGGCACTATTACAGTTTCATCAGAGACATAGTGAATCCACATGCTTACAAGAACAATAAGTGGTGAGTTTTTAGTGTTTTTCTTTAAAAAAGTATCCCAGTTTTAAGGATATAAGTTTGCAGTAGTTCTTCTGATGAATTCTTGGTTTCATGGGAATGTTCTATGAAATTAGGTCAAATATTAAATCCTTTTTTTCTTATATATGTGTCTTGTCTGTATGGGTAGGCAAATGGATCAGTGGATGCATAGAGGTCAGACTGCCGTGTTGGTCACAGAGATCCAGTTCAGGTTGTCATCCTGTGACAGCAAGCACCTATATCTGATGAACCACCTTGGTGGYYCACAWAAAGAAGCTTTGTAGTTCAAGGCTACTTTCAAATGCACCAGMAGACGGTGTCAGACCCYATTACAGATGGTTGTGAKCCACCATGTGGTTGCTGGGAATTGAACCCAGGACCTCTGGAAGAGCAGTCAGTGCTCTTAACTCCTGAGCCATGTCTCCAGCCCTCAGGGCAACTTTCAGACAAATAGAAATCAGTTCTTAAGTGTATGGATGGGTCTAAAATTTTGAGAATTCAATATATGCCTTCCTCTGATAAATGAGCTTTTTGTTAGCAATCATAGGAAATTCATAGACAAAATCTTCAAATCTTGTCTGCTCTCCGGGGAGCTGTTTACTGAATGCTTTTTGTTGAGTGGGTACAGAGTACTTGCTTTGTGTGCTGTGTAGAAGTTACCTGCACCTGTTCTGTTTGCTCTCCTTACCTTACTCCTTCGGCGTGAGGATCAGTCACTTAAGGACGTTGACTCCTTTTTGGTCTTTAGATGTTTTTAGGAAGTACCCTGTGTACGGGGACTGTATGTCTGACTAGGCCATCTTCTAATTGTTGAGAAAACTGCTTTGAACAAAATACACAGCTGCTGTGATTGATCTGCATGCAGTTTTCAGAATAGTTACATTTAGCTCTTGATCTGATTCTTTCAGGCATCATTGCCTAAAGTGTTTCTCTTAAAAATACACCATCCCACCCTCCTTCTTTCCCCTTCCAACCTCGCCCATGTGCTTTTCATCTACTTGTATTTATGTCCATGAGAATATTGAATTGTTCTCTGCTCATATATTTTAAATATATAGATCTTATCACATTGCTTAATCATTTGTCATTATGTTTGATTTTAAGCACTCTTTTATTTTTGATAATATCCAATAATTATCGAAACTGTACAGTTGTGAGAGTGCATGTGTGCAAGGGATGAATCCCCTGTCTCACATATGTGGGTCCTCATATCAGACGTGTTAGATTCTTAAAGTGGTTTTGGTTGTTAAAAATTACACTGTCAATTTCTAGATGAGAGTTATAAAAATAAGAATCTACTGGAATTTATCAAATAATTAGACTAATACACCTAAGTCTTTCTTTTGAAGTAATAAACACTGTGCACAGGGACACCCAGGACATACGCATTTGCTCAGTACCATCTGCTCTGTCGTAGGTACCTTTTTAATGATGCTGAGGTAAAACCTTTTGACTCCGCTCAGCTTGCCTCTGAGTGCTTTGGTGGTGAGATGACGGTAAGTTTGGTTTAGAAATTGTAAGTGGTTTTTTACTTTCTAGTGAATTATAAAATTCAGCAGCATATTCAACTCGTTACACCTGCTATTAATTCAGTCTAAGATTTATATGTTCTGTGTTTGATATAGATACTGGGCACTAAGAAATGTCTAAAAGTCGTTACTTCTATCTTCAACCATAGATTTATTTTTTAAAAAAAAAAGATGAAAAAATGGAATCATAAGATAGAAATCAAATTATAGAGGTAGAATAATTATGATTAAACACCTCAAAATGTCTGTGAGATTAGAACAAAAAGGATTTACCCTTCACTGAAATAATCTGTAAAACCTTAATACAAGGAAGTTGATTTCCAATTATTTGAAATAATTGTTTCTTTACTGCCCCGCAACCTAGGCCACACCAGTTATATAATAAAAGAACAGGCCGGGCGTGGCGGCGCACGCCTGTAATCCCAGCCCTTGGGAGGCAGAGGCAGGTGGATCTCTGAGTTCGAGGCCAGCCTGGTCTCCAAAGTGAGTTCCAGGACAGCCAGGGCTACACACAGAAACCCTGTCTCGAAAACCAAAAAAAAGAAAAAGAAAAAGACCAGTGTCTCTGTCTCGTTATTGACCAGTGTTACTGGAGTCTAGCTCAGTGTTACTGCAGCTGCCTAGGATGTAAGGACGTGGGATTTGATCTCAGTACTTCATACAAATGAAGGGTCAGCCCCGCATATAAGTATATTTCCCTCTTGGTTCTGACATGTGATGTACACATTTAATCCCAGGCATAGGCAGGTATTTGGATGTTCCTTACGTTCAAGGCCAACCTGGTTTATATAGTGAGATCCTATGTACGAAAAAAGAAAAAACAAAATAAAATGTTGACTTTTAAAAGGAAATATTAGAAACCAGCTTCAGTTCATAAATAAATCATAGGATTTTCTTAAAAAATCAAAAACTATGATTATTATGAAATAACCTTGTGCATAGGTTCTTTTGAACAAGGGCTTTTTTTTTTTTTTAAGATTTATTTATTGTTATATGTAAGTACACTGTAGCTGTCTTCAGATACACCAGAAGGAGGCGTCAGATCTCATTACAGATGGTTGTGAGCCATCATGTGGTTGCTGAGATTTGAACTCAGGACCTTTGGAAGAGTAGTCAGTGTTCTTAACCACTGAGCCACCTCCCCAGCTCTCTTTAAAAAAAAAAAAAAAGATGTATTTATTTATTTATTTTATGTATGTGCGTACACCATTGCTCTCCTTAGACACAGCAGAAGAGGGCATCAGATCCCATTACAGATGGTTGTGAGCCACCATGTGGTTGCTGGGAATTGAACTCAGGACCTCTGGAAGAGCAGTTGGTGCTCCCAATCACTGAGCCATCTCTCCAGCCCAACAAAGACTTTATTACTTCTTGTCTATAATCTGAGAGCAATCATATGCTTATAGTTTGGAAATATTTTAAAATGAAAACAACGTTTGAATAGTATTCTATGTCTAAACCAGACACATCTCTAGATGTTATTTCTAGAACATTTCCTATTTTTTTTAAAGACAGTGAAAAAATATTACAAATTTCTTCCTTCAGCTGAAAGGTTTGCAAATATCTAATTTCTTTTTCTCAGATATTTTTTGAAAAGTACCTTGGATATTTTGAGTCTTTGTTTTCAATAATGTTTGCCTCTGACTCCTAACCATCATCGTTAATTTGTGCATAATACAGCATGGCTGATTCCCTTTAAAAACTCTCCTCATGTCTTGTGCTATGCACATCTCTAATTTTCCAGACTTACGAGTGACTCTTCTTTTCCCCATGCATGTAGAGGTAGYCTGGGTGCTCTCAGAAGCATTCTGTGTGCAGTCGGCTTTGTGTCACACGGCTAGCCTGTCCTTGTACACAGCCCGCCTTGTGCTCAGATCTGCCTTCTACAGTGTTTCCTAGGCGGGCCCTGTCTCTTCTGCTCTGTACTGTTGGTTTGTTTTTTTTTTAATCTCTGCCATATTATTTCTTTCCCAATCCCTTTGGTTGACTAATGTCTCCTTTTTTTCCTGTTAGTCATGAGTTGGATTCTTCCTGTATATACTGACATGTCCATTTTATCTGCAAAAACTTATAGTTCTCAGACTCAAATTTTTGATTTTCAACATTGAGATAAATAGTATCCTGGGAATTTTTTTTTTTACCTGCATCATTTTATTTAATTTTGAGAAACTAGACTGGAGGCAAACTATAATTCTTGACAGCTGCAAGAAGTAAGGTCCAGATGACAGAAAGTGATGCCTTTTGGATTAGGGTCAGCAGTAGGGAGTCTACAAATAGTTATGAAAGCAGGGTGTGACAGATATTCAGAAGAAACAGGGTCAGGGCAAACATTCTTAACATTTTGGCTAATATTCAAAGTCTACATACCAAGGAGAAAATGTATTCTTTTAAGTCAAAAAGATACATTTATGAGTAATTTTAGCTATCTTATCCAAAATGTTGTTGAAAATATACATACTTGGTTTGTATTTTCATTTAACCTTGTTCAGAAAAATTTGGCTCATATCAACTATTTTGCCATTTTGTTATTTGTTTTGTTTTGTTTTCCTTGTTGTTATAATAACTTTCATCACAATTTTATGGTATTCAGCATCTTAAAAGATTTGTACAATGATGCTAGTATATATTAGCTAAATTCATGAAGTGTATAGGAATTTCTTTGATTAGGTGCTGTACCCCAAACAATGACTTTGTATGTGCTAGGCAACCACTTTAATACTGTGATATACCTGTACTGAGTGAGTCGTTTTGTTACTGTGTGTGTGTGTGTGTCTGTCTGTCTGTCTGTCTGTCTGTGCATGCACGCACTCACTGAGTATCAAATGGGCCTTATACTTATTAAGCAAGTGCACTCCCTCTGAACTACACCCCCTGTACATGTATATCGGATTTCTATGACTGCAGTGGTGCTTTGAAGGTATTTACAAGGTTACTTTGAAGTTTTACATAGATGTTTATGAAATGATGTTTATACTTTTTTTTCTGCAGACAAAAACCTATGATTCGGTTACAGATAAATTCATGGACTTCTCCTTTGAAAAGGTGATCATTCTTTTCATATGTAATAATTTAACAGTGTTATATATTATTTAATTTTTTTTTATACTTTGTCTAAAATTAAAATGTTTTCTCCTTGCTTCATAAAGACACATAGTGCATATATGCTGTTTTACAAACGCATGGAACCAGAAGAGGAAAATGGCAGAGAATACAAATTTGATGTTTCATCAGAGTTACTAGAGGTAAAACTTATTTTGATTTTGGCAATAGTTTACATTACATTAGGTGTTTGTGCAAGAAGTACTTCAGTATAAAAGCATGTAGGCAGCATTAATATCTGTAATGCCAATTAGATCTTAGCATACTTAAAAAATTCTAACAGTCTAGAAAGGCAAGTAGAGATAGTTGAAGCCTTTAGAGGAGAATTAAAGTAATTCTTACTTTGAGAATGAATGTACTCACTGAACATGGCTGTGTGTGCATAGAATACTAAGTCTGTTCAGAGGACTGCTGTGATTTTAAGGATGCTTACAGTGTGAGCTCCTCTTTTGAACATAAAAAGAGGAAACATTTCTCCATTTTGAAATCTTAAATTTCAAAATGTATGTAGAAATGTAAGGCTAATCAAAATCGCAATGGCAATATTTGTAACAGAAGTTTGTTTTTATAATGTAGTGCACTTGGGGCACATGTTTAGGAGGGCTGCTCCAGGCATGCACTACCAAACGGTAATGTGTGACAAGGGCTGGAAGCGTGGTCAGAGCTTCCTGAGGAACTGCAGGACAACAAATTGGTTTATTCGAGTTACTAATCAAAAAATGGTGTTTGTTTAGTGGCTAATTGAAATTACCACAGAATTTTTATTTTCTAAATTTAAATTTTGTCTTTATCAAAATATAGCATGCCTTTTCTTAATGTATTTGCTCTTTAGACATTATTTCAGAGCATATACTTCAAAAAGCTTTATGAATAATATTAAATACTTGTGACCACTGAGGTAGTCTGACAAATAACAAATTTTAAAAGGGCAGGTTGTCAGGCTGAAGCAGAGCTAAGTGGTTAAGAGCACTTGTTGTTCCTCCAGAGTACCCGGGTGTGGCTCTCAGCACCCTGGTGATAGCTCATAGCCCCCAGTAATTCTCCTTGTAAGAGTTCCAACCCCTCCTCTGTCATCCATAGGCAGGAAGTGCACTACTGTCATACATATGTGTACACTGGCACACTCATACACATCAGATAAAAACTTAAAAAGCGTAGAGGTCGTAACCACCTCTCTTTTAAGATTAATATAGTTTTTTAAATTTCACGTGTGTGCTTTGCCTGTATTTGTGTGTGTCTGGTGCCTGTGGTCAGAACTGGATTTATGGATGCTTATCAGCCAGTAGATGTTCCTCACAAGAACAATCAATGCTCTTAATGGCTGAGCTAAGTAACTACTTAGCTACTTTTATATTAATTATATTAATTATAGTTGGAAGAAAAAGTCAACATGAATTTTAGTGCATATTTTATGGTAAATTTCTAAGGTTTTAGGCTATACCTTTTCTTGTTAAATAAAAATATTGGTAAAATATATTAAACTGCTTTCTGATAAATGCCAACTTTTTTTCTCCAGTGGATTTGGCATGATAACATGCAATTTTTACAAGACAAAAACATTTTTGAACACACTTATTTTGGGTAAGTTTGGGTAAATTTAGTCTTTTTTTTTCTCTCTCTCTCAAGTCTTCTGTAAGAATTTAATTAACTCTTTTTAAATTCCAGGTTTATGTGGCAGCTGTGCAGTTGTATTCCAAGTACATTACCGGATCCCAAAGCTGTGTCGCTAATGACAGCGAAGGTGATGACTAGCTCAGATGGCTTTGTCAGACTTTCTACTTTACAGGAACTGAGGCTTGCACGCTTAACTGTATCTTTTTTTTTTTTTAACAGTTAAGCACTTCCTTTGTTTTAGAGACATTCATTCATTCAAAGGAGAAGGTATGTGTGTTTTCCCTGTGGATTTTTGTGTGTATCATCATCATCATCATCAACAACAATATCATTTTAATTTTGTTTTGGTGTTTGTTATTGACATAAAGTCTGTATCCTGACTATTTTTTATTTTCCTTTTTAAGCCAACAATGCTTCAGTGGATTGAACTACTGACCAAACAGTTTAATAATAGTCAGGCAGCCTGTGAGGTAAGGTTACAACCAACATTACACAGCCAAAAATTTTATAATTTGAAAGTTGTTTGTTTGTTTTTAATCAGATAAAGCCAAAATATTGTTATCTGTTATGAATCTCATATAAGTTGTTCTTAATATTTGATTACTTAGAAAGTTTCAGCTTATATTTCAAACCTAATATAAAGATTAGGTTAATACTCAATTAATTCATTCCATAGTCTTTGTTTTGTCCTTTAGTTTCAGTTTCAGTGTGAACCTGCCGAATTATTATCCATGCACACAGGTGGGAGAAACAGAATAATTACGATTCAAGGCCCATCTGCACTGCAGATCGATACATATATGGGAGGAAGGGAGACAGGGAGAAGAGAGGAAGGGAGAGAGAGAGAGAGAGAGAGAGAGAGAGAGAGAATGAATGAATGAGAATATATTAGAGCACGTTAGAGCTCAAGGTTAGCCTGAGTCTTGTAGTAAGACCTGGCCTTGCATTCAGGTCAGTGATAGTTTACATATGTTCATAGATCCCTCCCCTCCTTCACAGACTTCACAGAGAGATGCCTTTCTCTCCCCTTTCAGTCCTTCAGTACTGGGATTACAGGTGTGCAGCACCTTGCCTAGCTGATGCTTGTATTTTAAATCTAGGCCTAAATTCCCATTCCCAAATACCCTTTTTCATATTATTTTGATTTGATCTAAAGGCAATCATCTGGTCTCCAGTTTGTGAATGCTGGAATTACAGGTGTGCACTACCAAACCCAGCCTTAACTAATTTTTATTTTCATATAAAATTATATATTTCGGAGCTAGCAAGATGCTAATGGCACTTGGTGCACAAGCCTTAAGGCCTGAATTCAGTCCCTGGAGACTGTGTGATGATGGGAGGAGTGGGTTGTCTCCTGAGCACATCAACTCCACGTCTGCACACATGTGCCATACATACATACATCCAGAATGGTAACACACACACACACACACACACACACACACAATTTTTAAAAAGGCTCATATATATCCTGTAGATTGATTTATGTCCAACTTCTATTTCCTCCCTATTATACGCAAAAACTGTGTCCCTAGAGATAATTTACTAATGGGTAATGACAACTGAAGTACTATCTTAATACAATCAATGCCTAAAAACAAAGAGGTATAATTCTTCCTAGTCATGCAAGATTTGGGATTTTTTTTTTTTTTTCAGACATGGAAAATAGTGGCACAGTGGCTAAAAGATGAAATTAGTTGAAGAGTTTTGCTTTCTTATATTTTGTAATTTTAGCTTGTAGCATTGTAAAATGAAAATCTGATCAGTAGAAGTTGCATAAAATTTTTAAGTAACATATGGGAAAAAAAGAAAATGAAATGTTGCTTTGCCTGCTACACAGCTTCCACAAAGAGTACTTTTCAGTTCCTAAGCGCGCTCTGTCTGACACCGCTTTTCAGAGGATATGCTTACAGAGTATACTCAGAAATATCAGTTGGTTTGGTTGGGTTTGGTTTTGATGTTTTGAGACAGGGTTTTTTTATGTAATCCTGGCTATCTTTGAACTATATCAGTAGATCAGCATGGCCTTGAGCTCAGATATCTGCCTGCCTCTGCCTCTCAAGTGCTGGGATTAAAGATGTGTGCTTCATATTTTTAATAATAAATATTCAGTATATATGTTTAACAGATGAGAACTTTAAAAAATTGTAACAGTTCAATTTCTACAAATAAACTTAAGCAGTGTTGTTAGTTTCTCTGTTGCCAACAAGCTGTTTTCAGTTGGTTTGAATGGAGTGTTTGCACAAGGTCTACATTTTACATTTGTTTCTCTGTATTGTCAGTTTCTTTCTGTCCCCATGCCACTTTCTGCTCTTTTAAGTACCTCAGATTGTCTTCTTGTTCAGTAATGGAGTGATGTCTCTGCAGTCCTGTAATGATGATTTAAGATTTTGTAACAATTAGACAAGCCATTTTAGTAAGAAGCTAAAATAATGGAAATGTCAAGTAAATGTCCTCATTGTTTCGTTTAACTTAACAAGTATTGTTTGAATATTAAATCATGGTTTATTTTCTTACAGTGGTTTTTAGACCGCATGGCTGACGATGACTGGTGGCCAATGCAGATACTAATTAAGTGTCCCAATCAAATTGTAAGACAGGTAAGGAAAGATCTTTCAGTTTATTGTAAATTGGCCTATAAATAGCATTGAAAATAATTTGCAAAGCTCTGTCTCCTATCATAAAAGTCATTTCCTTTTTTTTTTTTTTTTTTTTTTTCCCGTCAGATCTTTTAACACCACTGCCACTATGAAGTGATAGGAACTTTTTTTTCCTTTATACATTAAGTAAGACCAGCTGTTATTGCTGGATCATTTCTTATAGAGTCTACCTTAAGTATTGTAATACAGCATTACATCAATAAGGTAAATTCATTCTTGTGCCAAATGGATCTGTTTGTTTTCCTTAAATTAGAAAAGTTATCCAGGGAATGTTTAAACCTTATTTTAGAGTCATGTTCATATATCAAAACTTAATCTGAGGTAGAGAGATTGCTCAGTGGTTAAGAGCACTGACTGCTTTTCCTGTGGTCCTAACTTCAATTCCAGCACCTACATGGTGGCTTACAAGCATCCGTAATGACATCTGATGCCCTCCTTTGGTGTGTGTGAAGACAGTGACAGCGTGTTCATTATACCACTTACCAATTGTTATTGAAGGACAATTCTTTTGTTGGGAGTATTATCAATATTCTATATAGAAAAACTTTTCTAAGTGAGCTATATAGCAAGTATAGTCCTAAAAGAATTCTTATACTTTAAAAGTCACCCAGAACTGAGTGTAAACTTTCATTTTTTTTTTCATAGAATATTCACAAAATCAATAGCCACTGTGTAATCTCGAGACATCCATTCCCTCCTAGAGAATCTGTAGTGGTTTTTCCTGTTAGCCTCTTGCCTGCTATTCTGTTCCTCATCTCTATGGATTGTTGTGCTCTCAGCATGTGCAGAGCCATGGTGATCTCTTTTGTGAATGGCTGCTTTTAAGATCTGTTCATGTTAGAAGGTATGACTGGAACTGCACACGCGTCTTACGCCTCTAACCCCAGCAGTCTGTGGGAGATCACCATCAGTTTGCCAGCAGCTTGGGCTAGAACTGTGAGACCTAATAAAATAACTATCCATACTTCATCCACCTCCCCCAGATAATAGTTCATTGATTAGATTAAAACATTTTACTGATTCATTAGTAGAACATTTGCAATTTATACTCTTGGTTTACGTTACTGAAGCAGGGTCTGTATAACTGCCTGTCCTGGAACTCACTAGGTAGGTGAACCGGGCTGGCCTGGAATGTGCAGCAGTCCTCCTGCTTCAGACGACAGAATGCCAGTGTTGGATGGAGCCCTCCATCAGCTTTATTACTGCTTTCTGATTATTTGGGTATATAGGCTGTCTGCCTATAAGAGTTTGTTCTGATCTGTATTTTAATTTTGTTTTGGTATATATTTAAAAGTGGAATTTGAWACATATTTAAAACAGGTTACATAGTCATTCTTGTATTTAACCTTTTCATTCTATGAGAGTCTGCAGCACTACATTTCTCTTAATGGATATATGTGGGTTTCAGTTTCATTGTGTCTTCTCCAACACATATGCACCAGCTGAGGAGGTTTTGTAAAGATTTAGAGTTTGATATCTATGTTACTGAAACCAGTAGTTTGAGTTTTCTCTCTTAGCATAAAGCTGAATTTTAAAAAATAATTTTTTGTGGCTGGGGATTATACTGGGGACCTTCACRCATGGTGAACCTCATACCACTGTTGAGTTGTGTTCCTTACTGTTGTTTTTTAAATAGGTCTTACTACATTTGAACACATCACAGAATTGCTTCAAACTTGCAGTGCTCATGCCCCCACTTCCTGTGTACTCTTATTATAGGTGTGTGCCAGCACCTCTAAATCTGTTGTGTCTGTTACCTAATGTGAGTTTCTCTTTTACAGATGTTCCAGCGGTTGTGTATCCATGTGATTCAGAGACTACGACCTGTGCATGCTCACCTCTATCTGCAGCCAGGGATGGAAGATGGGTAAGAAGTCCTTTTACAGTCGAGTCTTTTGAAGTATCGATGAGGAGATAATTTGGAATATAAAAATTTGTCTCTAATTAATATATCTCAAGAAAGGAAGACTTTTTGAAATTTTAACTTAAGTGCATCTTTAGGATTTTGAACCAACTAACTTTTTGTTTAGATTTATTTAGTTCCAGTAATGAGAGGATAACTACTTACATTATTGAAACTGGTATTTGCTCCACAGAATTAAAGGATTGGATTTTTAAAAGTTATTCTAGCATGCTGGCACACACCTTTAATCACAGGCCATCTAGAGCCACACAGCCAGACTCTGTTGCAAAAAAACAAACAAAAAAGTAGTTTTCATCCAAGACAATATATGTCTGCATGTTTATTGTGTTCTCTGAGGTCTATTTGTCTTTGTTTTCAGGTCAGATGATATGGACGCCTCTGTTGAAGATATTGGGGGCCGTTCATGTGTTACCCGATTTGTGAGGACACTGTTGTTAATTATGGAACACGGTGTAAAACCTCACAGCAAACATCTTACTGAGTACTTTGCTTTCCTTTATGAATTTGCCAAAATGGGTGAAGAAGAGGTAAGGCTAGTTCTTGCTTGATTATTTTCATTTGAATTATATACCCTTTTAACATTTCCAGTTTGTTTTTTATTTAAAATTTTAAATTGCTTGTTTTTAGAGCCAGTTTCTACTTTCACTGCAAGCCATATCTACAATGGTCCATTTCTATATGGGAACCAAAGGACCTGAAAACGTAAGTCGAGTTTTGTGTGTGTCAGTGCAGCAGGGGCCGTGCTTCCAGTAGTTCACATCATGCAAAATGATGACAAGTCCTAGAAACCGCTAACATCCCTTGTCGTCTTGTATTTGGTAGTATTAAGGGTCCCAGATTTATTGGTCTTGCTACTGTTACTTTAGTGTATATTTGGAGTAGTAGAACAAATTGAGTGTTACGGTGTTTCACGTCCATCCTCCCACCCACGGCTTAGCTACAGGGCCTACAAAGTAATGTGTGGCTTTGATTTGTGGTTTGGATTGTCACATTTCATGTTCCTACTGTTTAGTTTTTTAGAGTCTTCTGAAAGTTTTTGTACCTGATAAATTTAATAATATATTAACATATAGATGGATTCTGTCTGTGAGAACTACATTTCATGATCTGTGTGCGGCATCACATTCAACCCTGCTTATATCCCTAAAGGAGAAGAATAGTTTTTATGACTTGTAATACAGATGAAGCAGCTGAAACTCAGAGAAGGTCACTTGTTTTAGATTGGTGAAACCCGGACTGCTGATCAAAAGGTCTCTTAGAAAACATGATCGTGGTCTCTTAAAAGTGTATGAGGTGGTTTTGTCTAATTCCAGCCTATGTAGCTGTTGTGTTGACAGCAGTGGCAGCTGTGCTGYTCCTCTCCTCTCCCTGCCTCTGTTCTTCCCTTCTTTCATTGAGAAGGGAAACTCAGACTTAATATTCTCTTGCCTTAGCTAGCTGAGTGCAGTCTCTCACAGTTTTAGAGCCCATATGAGTATCTCTGGAAATAACTGCTACGCAGATTATCTAGAAACTTCAAATTAAGATGTCTTTTGTATGTGTGACTGAGGTTTTACTCACAGGAAATATTGGATTTTTTTGCTTTTTTAGGAAATATTGTTTTATCGTAGGTTTTTTTCTTTTTCTTTTTCTTTTTTTTTCTTTTTTTTTGCTCTTGATTAATTATCCAAAGAGCTTGATTTTAGTAAAACAAAAGTTAGTAAAGTGTCTGCCTTAATTAGGGTTTTACTGCTGTGAACAGACACCATGACCAAGGCAACTCTTATAAAAAGACAACATTTAATTGGGGCTGGCTTACAAGCTCAGAGATTTGGTCCATTATCATCAAGGTAGGAACATAGCAGCATCCAGGCAGGCCTGGCACTGGAGGAACTGAGAGTCCTATTCCTTCGCCCACAGGTAGCTAGGAGAAGACTGGCTTCCAGGCACTTAGGACAAAGTAGCCCACACCTACTTCAACAAGGCCACACCTCCCCATAGTGCCACTCCCTGAGCCAAGCATATACAAGCCATCACAGGGTCTACCTAACATAAATGCTTTTGAGAACTGTATTGTCCCTCCTGCTTACCTAAAACTGTCCTGATTGTCACTCAGGCTGTGTCAGGTTAAGGTCTAACCTTGGAATGATTTTACCTAGTACATGCTCCTGCTATGTTTTTCTGATAGTTATACTAAAGCAAGTTAGCTGTTATATGCTATTAAAACTAATCACATTAAAATCAATTTTGTTCTGATTAGCCTCAAGTTGAAGTATTGTCAGAGGAAGAAGGGGAAGAAGAGGAGGAAGAAGAAGACATCCTCTCTCTGGCAGAAGAGAAATACAGACCTGCTGCCCTTGAAAAGATGATAGCTTTAGTTGCTCTTTTGGTTGAACAGTCTCGCTCAGAAAGGTGAAATGTTTCAACATTCAAAATGCTTACAGCGTGTTTGGCTTTATTTTTTATACATAATTGTTCTATCACTATTCGGTTTTTATTACATAAATCTTTTAAAATAATAATATCACTTCAACTCTTGTGGCTCACGAATTTCAGTCCTTTCTATCTAACTCGTCTGAGTCGTGCTAGAAGCAATTATTGAAGAAATCTAAGTAAAGTATCTGGCAAAATTAAATGGACATTCATTCTTTACCCCAGCAACTATACTTCCAGGGATCTGCCCCCAGAACAGAAAGATATTTATTGAGAGGTAATTACTAAAATACCATTTCTAGTATCCAAACGTTGGAGACAGCCAAATGTTCTTCAGAATGGGACTAATCATTGACAAATTAAGCAATCGATTCAGTCCCCAGTAGTTGTCTGTCTGCCTGTTTGTTTGTTTGGGTTTTTTTTTTTTTAATGAAATGTGGAATTCATCTGTGTTACCATATAGAAATCCTTACTATACACACGCATCCTCCCCTTTACTCTTCTCCTGTCAAAGGATAAGGTAGAGAAGATTGTATATATTTGCAACTTTCAGGCAAAGGGAAGATAAGAAAGAGAATGTATGTGTATATAGCCAATCTTCATTATGCATTTCCTGTTTACAAAGTCACATACTTGCTCAATTTATCTGTAATGCTAAAAAGTCAATACCTGAGGAGCTTTCACAGTTATTATCCACAGATAATATTATCTGTGTTCAGAATGGTGAAAAATGGAGTTTCGTGGCACATGCTTTCCCAGCTGGGGTCAAACAAGGCAGCGATCTGCTGTCTTGTGTTCCATTTCATGTTGTAAACAAATGTACTTTCTATGATGTATGCCACATTTAAAAATATTTGTGCTTTTCCTTTGGTTATGTCACTGTTTAAATGGTTCCTAAGAATAGTACTGAAGTGCTGTTTAGTGTTGTTGAGCTTAAGAAAGGTTGTGATGTCCCTCAGAGTGGAAATGAATATAGTAAATACATTTCATTCAGGCGGGAGTTCCGATGCTGTTTGGCTGTAAGTTCAATTTTAATTCATTAATCATACATATTAACTAAGGTGTCATTAAGCAGAAACACCTGTAAAATATGGTAATGTATTATTACTCAGCTGATAAATATGTGTCAACATGTCCACAGGGACCTAGTGCTGTGTTTTATTTCCATCGCAATGATGATTTGGTTTTTGGTAATTCATTGTACCATTTTATCAAATGTGACTACTCAGATATCCAGAATTAGCTATAAATCAAATCATCAGTTAATAATACGGTCTTAAGAGAAAACAAGGTGGAAGGCACAGAAATGGAAGCTTGACAAAACCAAATGTTTTTGTTTTGTAGTTTTAGTTTTTGAATCCTGTAAATGTTTTGTATAATTATAAGTATATAAGAAGCAGTATTTTAAAGTCAAAGCAGAGGTGATACAGCACTGCAGAGGAATTAAAGAACATGTTAACTGTCAGTTTTCAACAGGATGTACACGAAGGAGAAGAATAATTGCAACATTATTTTAAGCTGTCTTAATAATCGTGTTGTTACTAATATAATTAGAATTATTCTGGAAGCATTATGTGTTCAGGTACTGGGCAAGAAGTGAGTGAGATTCTTGGAATGGTTTTATTTATTTATTTATTTATTTATTTATTTATTTACTTTGTTTTTGAGAAACACAGAGACTAAACAGACTATTCTGAGGTTCGTGTTTAAAGGACTCAACAGTGTACTTTAGGAGTTTCTGTTGCTTTTGTGTTGGACAAGGTACACATCAAAGTAAGAATAACTGTGCTGGAGTGTTACACACATCAAGATGCTTACACTGACAATCTCAGAATGGTGCCAGAAAAGAAAACCTGAAAAACTTGTTGGCAACGTTTGAAATATACTGAGACATGAAATCTTTCTTTTGAAAACTGATAAAAGAAAATGGTGTAAAGATATGTTTATCTTACTGCAAGAAATAAACGTTCATGACAACCGAGTGGCGAATGATACATCGATAACAGATGTTTCAACTAATCAATGAGCAAGGAGTGTTGGGATTAGAAATCACTCTCTGTGACCCTAAATGAGGTCACGCTTCCAAGGTCGTCACTGGTGGGACCCTTCTGTGTGTGTCTCCCTGAGGAGAGGCCACAGCACAACCTACAAAATAGCCTTGATTAAAAAGTGAAGCCTAAATCTGATCAAGTCTTTAGATCTGTCTACTATTTTACAGGAACAGAGGAATGTGCTTAAAACAACACCGTCAGGATTTACTTAGCAAAACATACATATTGGAATTGCTACAGGACAAACAAGCTGCTTTCTTCAAAGGATAAATTGCAGTAAAGTTCCAAGGGAAACCAGTAGATTAAGCATTCTAAGGACATTAAAAGCAATTGTAACAAAAGACTTTGATTCAGATCCAGGTTGAAGCAAATTAACTATAAAATTTTTTTAGACACTGTAGGAAATTTGTACACTAATAATGTAAGATAGAAAATATTTGTTTCCTTACTTTAGGCATGAATAATGGTACTGTGGTTATATTTTTTGAAATTTACCTAAGATGATGTATTGAGATTTATGGATTAAATGGTAAAAACAATCAAACACCTGGAATTTGCCTCACCATAATGCATATTGAATGACTATTGGTAAAAGTAAAACAGGATTAGCTATGCTTTGGGTGAATTTGAACTCGAGTGATGGGATACTTGACACTCCCCTATATTTTAAAAAATACCTGAATTTTTATATGTTAAATCATATTTCCTTTAAAATATATAGTAAAATTAATATTTCTTAGGATTTCTGAAAAATAGCCATCAAAATAAAATTAGACCCATTTTAGCACTTAATATATTAATTTTATTGATTTAATGAAATGGAAATAAGGTAGACTAGGCGTTCCATGGTCCAATCTTGGAAAATTGCCTGAGATGCTTAGCAAGGAAATGCAGCCACCGCCCCCCCCCCCCAGCTTTATGGCAGCAGGTTGATGTGGTTGTCATAGACTTGGCTGGTTCATGCATGTCGTGCTGTTGATAGCTGAAAGCTAGTGCACATGGAAAAGATTTATTCCCACTAATATTTTCTTTTAGGCATTTGACATTGTCACAGACTGACATGGCTGCATTGACAGGAGGAAAGGTAATACCTTTACTGAGATTAAACAATTCAGCTATTCTAAGGAATGATATAGTAGTTCTTAAACGAACAACTTGTGTTTTTAACAGGGATTTCCCTTCTTATTTCAACATATTCGTGATGGCATCAATATAAGACAAACTTGTAATCTAATTTTTAGCCTATGTCGGTACAACAATCGACTTGCAGAACATGTAAGTACTGAAAGGAATCTTCACCTTTTTTTCATAATTTTAAAAATAATATTCTAAATTCCTGCTTTTTCTGTTTCAGATTGTATCTATGCTTTTCACTTCAATAGCAAAGTTGACCCCTGAGGTATGTAAGTGTTTGCTGATACGTATACAATTTGAACTAACAGTTAATTCTCTTTTTATTGCAAATATAGTTTTCCAACTTAATATGAATATATACATGTACATTCTATATACCAGAGTGCTACTTATATGCCATGTTTCAATGTTGTTTGGTTTAGAGCATGTATCATAAACTGTGCAGAACTCTGTGTGTGTGGAGGATACGCATGTTTGTACTAGGTAGAAACCTTTTAGCAACCTGGGGCTCAGGAGGAATCAAGGCCATTCTGGTCTTCAGAGTGAGTTCCAGCCAGGGCTACGCAGAAAGACACTTATCCTCCACCCCAAAGAAAGAAAAGGTTGTTTTACATAAAATAGAAGCATACAGTTTCTTTAGTACATGTTAAAAAAATCGAAGTAAAGCCGGGCGGTGGTGGTGCACACCTTTAATCCCAGCACTTGGGAGGCAGAGGCAGAGGCAGTGGCAGGCGGATTTTCAGAGTTCGAGGCCAGCCTGGTCTACAGAGTGAGTTCCAGAACAGCCAGAGCTACACAGAGAAACCCCCCCCCCAAAAAAAATCAAAGTGATTTTTGGGGGATCAGAAATTGCAAAAGCAATAATACAAAGTTTTCAATAAAACATACTTGTTTTATTGCCATAAGCTACTGATTTTTTTTTCTATTAGGCAGGAAAAAAATTAATTCCAGAGATTGCTTTTATAGCATTGAACTGTAGCAAATAACATACTGTATACATGAAAATGCTATGGGAATAGATAGTATTTCTGTTACAAAACAATATAAATAAATGAGATAACATATGCGTTAATGAGCTATATTTAGCCATCAAGTGCAGCGAGAGAGTGTTTCAAACTATAGAGAACATTTAGTTGTCAATTCACATACAAAAATCTTGAATTACTTTTTTGCTAGGTTCATTTGACATCCAAAAAAAAAAAAAAAAGTATTCAATGTTGCTTCTATGTAATTGGTTGTATGTTCTGACTGACCTGACAGTAGTTTTATGGGAGTTCAAGTTCGTAGATAAGAATGCTGTCTACGCGCTGCAGCTCGGATTTACATCAGAGCAGACTTAAATGAGGCTAATAGAGGCATGTCTCAGTAAAGACGTGTGTTTTGCAGGCAGCCAACCCTTTCTTTAAATTGTTGACCATGCTGATGGAATTTGCTGGCGGGCCTCCAGGAATGCCTCCCTTTGCATCGTACATTCTGCAGAGGGTRTGGGAGGTAAGGCTTGAAGGACACGCTCCAGTCTTCCCCGGCTTTACCTGAGTGTGTTTGTTGCTGTCTTTAATTTTTCTTCCTTTCTTTTTTTATTAAGGGCAAGTTTACTTATAGTAAAACAAAACATAGCAAACTTGAGTGGAAGGTTAGGATACCTCCCACCAACCCCTACTCTCATGGAGTTTGCTTTCTTATACTGCTTCCACCATCTTATATTTCTCTTCTTTCTTGACTCAATGGCTTCAAATAGTAGCAAGTTGTCATAAAGAATAATTTTCCTCAAGGAAAATTCCATAAAGCAACTAGAATTTCTAGAAATATAAACCAGGTGTTGTTAGCAGGTGACAAGGATAGTAGAAGAAACACCAAAACCTCTTGTTCTAGAGTCATGGCTGTGCTAACAGATTTTTGTGATGATTGGAAAAGCTCAAGGCCCAGACTAAGAAAACCTTTGCCAAAGGGCCAAATGGTGCCATCACACATTCCTTTTGGGACAGTTCACCTGTGCTGTTGTAACTTGCCATTCATACGGCAATAAATGCTAAGCTTGTCTTGGCCTACAGTCCAAAGATCACCAACCACTATCCTCCCATGAGGAGAATTTTTACAGCAATCCATTGACATTCTCATGAAATAGTATGAGTTTGGACACAGCATAAGGAGAAGGCAGATGAGAAACTCTAGAAAATTAAAGACGTTTTTCCTTCCCTGTAAGTGCTGGGGATAAAATTCAGAATTTAGTTTATGGGGTATTCAACTGTTCTATCACTGAGCCACATCACCAACCAAGATATGTTTAAATAAATTAATAATCTTTACAAGTCCATTGGAATCTCGTTTCGTCGTGAATTATTTTAAACTTTATAAACTAGCAACAGATTTTTCTGAGCTTTTCTTGCTACTTACAAATAAATATATTCAGTATAGTAGGAAAACATGGGTAAAACTTTGGTGAAGACTCTAGTTTAAAGGGAAAAAAATATGGGCTAGAGAAATAACCCCAGTAGTTTAGAGCATTTGTTGCTCTTGGAAAGGACCCAGGTTCAAATCCCAGCACCTATGCACCCACATGGCGGCTTACAGCCATTCATATAACTCTAGTTTCAGGGTAGCTGACAGCCTCTTCTAACTGCCTCAGAAACAGGCACACATGTGGGACACATTTATGCATGTAGCAAAATACTTACACAAATAAAATCAATAAAGAAAAAGTTAATAAATAAATACTTAATGGCATATACCAAAAGAAAATAAGAATCAAATTCTCATTCAGTTTACTGCATGTCATGTTTTTGTCATTTCATTTATAGGTTATTGAATACAATCCTTCTCAGTGTCTGGACTGGTTGGCAGTGCAGACACCCCGAAATAAGCTGGCACACAGCTGGGTCCTCCAGAATATGGAAAATTGGGTCGAGCGGTTTCTTTTGGCACACAATTACCCTAGAGTCAGGACTTGTAAGTCAAATGTTTTAAGTTTAGTTCATTATTCATTGCTCAAAATTTTAGGTTTTTTTTTTTTTTTACTGTTTGTTGGTTCAGTTCTTAGGGTTTTGGAAGAGTGGGGATAACCCAATGATAATGCCTGTTATTATGTAAAGTTCTAAGAGGTGTCATAAAAGACCAGGTGTGTGTGTGTGTGTGTGTGTGTGTGTGTGTGTGTGTGTGTGTGTGTGTGTTTTAATACTTGAAAATCTTGACACTTGAGCATCTATGATATTTTGTGTTTTGTTTTTAAGTATTACTAAAGAAAGTAAAAGATGAGAAATTTCTTTCTTAAAAGTAACTCTTGATTCCAGGACAGGCAGAACTATGTAGTAAGACCCTGTCTTGAAAAACAAACAATAAAATTAACTCTTGAGAGCGTTAAAATAGTAATTAAGACATTTCATGGATATAATTGTGAAAGTTAAATAATATACTACGTCTTTTGTGATTAAATCATTGGAGAATGAACCGACATTCTTAGAAGATAATTGGACATACACAAAAAAGACATTGGGTGAGATAGGAAATTGTTTGTTAGTAAACATATTAACTTTCTTATAGTTCAAACAAATGAAAGTCACAATTAATTTTTAGAATGTCATCAGTCAATGACATGCTGTTTCTCTGCTGAGGGGACTTTACCTCAGTGACAAACACAGCTAGTATACATATGTTGTTTTCTAAACATCATTTCCCAATAAAATACAGATTCTGTGAGAAAAGACAGATTTCAAGGACAGGCAATAATCAGAATGAACTGCTGCTTTAAGGATCAGTGCAGTGCCTTGAAGTGAAGAACTGTTCAGCACGCTAAGTGTGTGGCTGTGTCAGAGGCGCACAGCTGCGAAAGTGTAAGCAMTCCCATAAGAAGTTAGGTACTGCTCTGCGTTTGAACCCAGAGTATGAAATGATTTACACACTCACACTGATGCCCAGCACTCAGTGGTGTTCACAACACCTGTGATTCCACTGTGCACACTCGTGGCCTTGGCTGGCATGCAGCCCCAACTGGTCCACAGACAGAAATGCAAGCAGCACACAGTTAACAAATGAGGATAAACAGGTTTGTAAGACTACCGAGTTGTTTGTGCATACTCCTTGAGAGGTGGACACTACTTCTCCTTGAGAGGCTCAGTGACACTGAGAGTGAGGAGACAGGACCACCAGGCAGGTGCTCAAGGTTAACACCAGAAAGCCCACTTGAAGAGTGTGCTCCTGACATGCTGCAGTCTCGGTTCTTCTAAACTCATTTCTGAGCCAAACCATCATAAACATCAAATAAACTCAGTTTGAGACATTCTTTGAACTGCCTGTCCAGCACTCCTCACAACCATCAAAGTCTTGAACACAAGGAGTCTGAGAAACAGAAGAGCGAAACAAAATGTCATAGTTAAATGCCATGTGTCCAGGCAGGATCCTGAAACAAACAAAAGCACCCATGGAACAAGACTAGTGAAAAGGATGGAGTAAACGTTAATTTTGTATTTGCCTTTGTTAGTTCCTTCTTCCTAATAATCTAGCATAGTAACAATAGATGGTAGCTGTGTGGGTCTTGTGGGGATTGTGTTCTCACTGTCTGAAGTCACAGGCTAATTGCGAAAACAATCTTTCAGGGGAGGTTACCCATGCATTGGCTCGGCTCCTCTGCCCAAGGTCGTGCTTCCCCTATAACGCTTAACCCCACAACCCCTTCTGAGTTTTTAGCTAGATGTTACCCTGATGTTCATGATAGCACTGTGGAAATGACGCAGTAGCAATACTGTAATGGCGCTCTCACAAAAAGGGTATGGCTGTTTGTTCCAAGATCTTTAGAAAACATAAGCTCCCTCCCTCTGTGTTGGTAATGCCATTGCAGTACCTGCATATAAGGCTTTTAGCCAAGTATCCAGTGACATCACTTTAACTTGCTCAGTGAGGATTTTGACATGGGTAGATGTACCTGTGCTCCTGTAATCTCAGTGACAGGGGCAGAAGAGTTACTCTTAAAATACCAGTTGAGCAGCATAGCAAATATCATGGCTCTTAACAAAAACAAAAATCCTTTAGTTAGGAAGCAAATTGTTAGTTACCATTTTAAAATTTTATAAGTTAAAACTAGAAAAAGTGTTTTTAATATTAGGGTCTATTTGAAAAGTTTGAATATATTTTAAAGTAACAATTCACATAGCATAAATGAAAAACTAAAAGATTTATAAAACTATAAAATAACAAACAATTGGATGTTATAAAACAAAAAATGACTTGCCAAGTATTAAAATAGTTAAGGACTGGGCAGGGCATTGGAGGGGCACACTTGTCAGTATGGGCCTTTGGGAATCAGAAGCAGGCAGAGGTATAAACTGAAGGACACCCTGATTTACAGAGGGATTTCAGGCAGCCAGACCACCATAGTGAGATCCTGTCTCGAACCAAAACATCATGGAAGGGGCTGGAGAAAGGGCTCAGTAGTGCTCTTCCCCGGGGTCCTGAGTTCAATTCCCTGCAACCACAAGCTGCTCACAACCTTCTGTAATGGGATCCGATGCCCTCTTCTGGTGCGCAGGCATACATTCAGACAGAGCACTCATACATTTAGATATATTTTAGCCAGGTGTGGTAGTGCATGCCTTTAATCCCACCACTTGGGAAACAGAGGCAGGTGGATTTCTCTGAGTTTGAAGCCAGCCTGGTCTTCCCAGTGAGTTCCAGGGCTGCCAGGACTATATGAAGAAACCCAGTCTCGAAAGCAGTAAACTACCCCCCAAAATTCAAAGACTTACTCCATAGCAGTACAAGTAGATTTCTTCCAAGTTTCATAGTATGAAACAAGATCTGGTATCCAGCTCAGGTTTAAACTTATGCAAATGGACTCCCGTAATAAGTTAGTAGTCGCGGAACAGTAATCATGAGCTTGATGGAGTGCCTTTAGAAGGTGTTTTTGTTTGTTGGCAAGGAGGAAAGGCTAACAGTTTTATTGAGAAACAGTTCCCCAAAGCAGGCAAGAATCTTGAGTGAGTTGCCTTAGACTTTTAAAAGGCTTCTTAGCTGGTAGTCCCTTTAATCTCCCTCCAAAAAGGGATGGGACTCTTAAAAGTTAAATATTCTGTTGGTGGCATATATATATATGAGAGATGTTTTTCTTATATCTTTGTATTTTTATCTTCATAACTAGTATATGTTATATGGCACTATCTTTAAATTATTACAAAATAATTTATTATGATGTTTTAAAGTAATACCTAACTTAAGACCTAAACAATTAAATGACTCAATGGTATCAAGTGCTTTTTGGTAGGCCTTTTTATTCTAAATGTTATTTTTCTCTTTATTGAATCATACTGTTTCTTCAGAAAAAAATAAATTCTGAGGTGGGAAAATTCTACATTGTGGAAAAACTGAGCAGAATAGGCTTGAAAACTAGTTGTGATAGCAGTGCCTGGGAGGGGGAATTAGGAGTTGAAGGCTAGCTTGTGTGGCCGTTTCTGTAGTGGCCGCTATTGCTGCCACTTACCTACAGCAGTGGTAGAATGGAAGTTTCTACCCTACACCCTTTGGGAATCTTTCTTCTGGACAAAAGGTAAATCAGAAGGATATTTAAAAGATTTCATGTCCCTTAATTTTTATTCACTTTTATTAATAAAGGGAAGAGTGGTTTTGTGTTTAATAACTGCTCTTCAGTCTACTAAAATCATTCAAGGATCTGACAGTTTTGTTTTACATTTTATAGCTGCAGCTTATCTTCTGGTGTCCCTTATACCAAGCAATTCATTCCGCCAGATGTTCCGGTCAACAAGGTCTTTGCACATCCCAACCCGTGACCTTCCACTCAGTCCAGACACAACAGTAGTCCTACATCAGGTCTACAACGTGCTCCTTGGTTTGCTCTCAAGAGCCAAACTTTATGTTGACGCTGCTGTTCATGGCACTACAAAGCTAGTGCCCTATCTTAGCTTTATGACTTACTGTTTAATTTCCAAAACTGAGAAGCTGATGTTTTCCACATATTTCATGGATTTGTGGAACCTTTTCCAGCCTAAACTTTCTGAGCCAGCAATAGCTACAAATCACAATAAACAGGCTTTGCTTTCATTTTGGTACAATGTGTGTGCTGACTGTCCAGAGAATATCCGCCTTATTGTTCAAAACCCAGTGGTAACCAAGAACATTGCCTTCAATTACATCCTTGCTGACCATGATGATCAGGATGTGGTGCTTTTTAACCGCGGGATGCTGCCTGCCTACTATGGCATTCTGAGGCTCTGCTGTGAGCAGTCACCTGCATTTACTCGACAGCTAGCTTCTCATCAGAACATCCAGTGGGCCTTTAAGAACCTTACACCACACGCCAGCCAATACCCCGGAGTAAGTATAGTCTATACTTTCAATATCTGGTTCCTGTGTTTGGTTAGCAGTACATCTTCTTTGATTTAAGAAATGACAGAATGTAGGGTAGTGTACTGTACTCACTCGCCTGCCTTGTCTGTCAGTGCTGGGGCCCGAGCCCAGGCTCACCTCACGCTAGGCATGCACTGGGAGCGGAGCTACAGTTCCCCTCCCAACCTTATTTTTCTTTTTCTAAATACATATTTTTTTAAATTTTATATGTATGGGCATTTTTTCTGTGCAACACATGTAATCCTGATGTCCACTGAGGCCAAAGAAGGGCAAAATTTCCTGGTACTGGCATTGTAAATGATCAGAAGCTACCATGGGGATGCTGGGAATCAAACCTTAACCTCTGCGCCATCTCTCCAGACCATCTCAACCTTTTATAAGGATTTAAAATGTTTGCTTTCTTAGATACTCTCATATAATGCATTATATAATCTACAAAATAAGTCATTATATTTTCTTATGCTAAAATTTTGTTACCAGTGGCACATATCATATGTTGATTTTTTTGTTTTTTTTGTTTGTTTTTTGTTTTTTCGAGACAGGGTTTCTCTGTATAGCCCTGCTGTCCTGGAACTCACTTTGTAGACGAGGCTGTCCTCGAACTCAGAAATCCACCTGCCTCTGTCTCCCAAGTGCTGGGATTAAAGGCATGCGCCACCACCACCCGGCCGTATATTCTTTTCTTGTTTTAACTTTTGTTTGGCAATGCTGGGGAACAGACTCAGGGCCTTGGCCATCCTAAGCAAATACTGCCAACCCAAATTCATGTTTTGTAAATGCATCTTCAATATATACCTACTGAAAAGACCAAGACAACTTTATGGAGTATTATTTTATCCAGCTACAGGGGATCTATCTGATACTATTGCCCTCCACGGGAACTCCCACACACATGCATAAAGATACACATATTAAGCATAATTTTAAATGTTAATTAGATATTTGTTATTAAGTTCTGCATATTTTGCTAAGGTCTGACCTGCACAGTATTTTATAGAAGTGTTCCATAGTGTTATTTCTCCTCCCTATCTCAGATGGATGACGCATTAGCTTACACACACAGTTCCACTCTGATCTCCTGTTCAGAGTATTTGTAAGTTTTGCAGTGCATTCAGGGAATGTTATGCACGTTCTAACTCCTGGTCTGCATTTATTTACCACACCCCACTCTTGTTCCTTCCTATTAAACTGTCCTTTTTCAGCTTGAACAGTTCTGTTGGCTGAATAGTACATTTAGAATGTCCTACCCAGAAAGAATAGCATAATGTCCAATTCAGAAAATTAGASTGTTTGTAATGGAAGAAAGAAAATATGTTCATTCTCAGTACCAGAGATTTCAAAGCTCAGACTGGAAAACAAAGAAGTAGTAGAGTGTCTGTCATAGCCCAGAGGGATCATGATAGTGTTTATTTTTAGTAGTTTCCATCACAGCTCACATCAGTGACATTTAACTTCGTTACTGTGATACCTAGGGTTTCTTAAGCCAGGTAAGAGTTGCCTGTCTCCATGAGCTAGTTCTTTGTTCTTGACATAGGCCAGATGTAGAGGGACTTCTCCTTTTTTCTTTTCTCGTCTCTTCTCTTCTCTTCTCTTCTTGATTTTTGTTTTTGTTGTTTTTGCTTTTGTTGTTGTTGTTTTTTTTTGTTTTTTTGTTTTCAAGACAGGATTTCTCTGTATAGCCCACTATCCTGAAACTCAGAAATCTGCCTACCTCTGCCTCCCAAGTGCTGGGATTAAAGGTGTGCGCCACCACTGCCCAGCTTCTCTCCTCTTTGTTTGTTTGTTTGTTTGTTTCAGATTTATGTATTTTTAATGTAAGTACACTGTAGCTGTCTCCAGAAGAGGTCATCAGATCTCATTACGGATGGTTGTGAGCCACCATGTGGGTGCTGGGATTTGAACTCAGGACCTTCGGAAGAGCAGTTGGTGCTCTTAACCACTGAGCCTGCCTTCCTTCCTTCCTTCCTTCCTTCCTTCCTTCCTTCCTTCCTTCCTTTCTTTTTTTCTGGTAGATCATAACTTTTAGGAATTTTCATGAAAATTGTGTTGTAAARTTTTAAAGCTATAAATTTTAATTCATTAATAACTATGTTAAAGCTCAACTGTTATCTCATATTTATATCCGCAAATTTATAAAACCACAATTGAGGATTTCCTATATTTTATCACTAACCATTAATTTAGAATAATGTTCTAAATGTAGGTACAAGGTGTAATGTGAATGTAGCATTAATTTAAGCTTCATTTAAGTGTCTACAATCCTCAAGACAAAGTGAGTGAGATGCTTTCAAGGGTAACGCCATTTGCCCAACCTCACAGATGACCTGGGTGGCACACGTGGAAGGACAGAGGCACTTCTGAAAGCTGAGCTCTGACCTCCATGCACATGCGCCCACTTCCTCTTCCCCAGTACAAAGGTCTTTAAGACAGACTAAAGGTTTCTTATTTATTAAAGGACAGCAACAGAGAATGAGTATAGCCTGTCATCAGATGCACCGTTGAATTTAAAATGCTAGTATTTTAAACAGCATTAAGACTTTTRTCTATGTAGAATCTTGGTTAATTTTAACTTTAATGATCATACAGACATGCCCAGCATGGGCTTTAGGACACACATGCAGCTTGCATTCCCTCTGAGTACTGCCCAGTACAAAACCATGAACAAGTTTAAAATACAATGTTTCTATTTGGTTAACTTGATTACGTGACTAGGAGCTTTATTGATGACAATATCATACAATAATATTAAAKACTAGACACATAATAGTATATATTCAAATTTAAGTAGATTTTAGTACTGACTTTTTGATCACTRGTTTCTGTAGTAGTGAGATTTATGATTTTAGTTGACTAATGAATTTTAGTAGTTGGGTAATGAATATTCACTTAGAAATGGGGAACAGACATTCTAAAATGTCAAAAGGTTGAAAGATCACCATTTTACACATTTGCCTCTTTTAGGCTGTGGAAGAACTGTTTAACTTGATGCAGCTATTTATAGCTCAAAGGCCAGATATGCGAGAAGAAGAATTAGAAGATATTAAACAGTTTAAGAAAACAACCATAAGCTGTTACTTACGCTGCTTAGACGGCCGCTCTTGTTGGACTACTTTAATAAGGTAAAAAGATGCACTTTGACCTTTTCCAAGTAAGAAAATGAAACCTTTCCTTTTGACATTAAAGGAGAAATAATTTATATTATTTATAACTAAATGTTTGTTTTAAAATTTTTTTTTTTTTTGGTTTTTTTTTTTTTTGGTTTTTCGAGACAGGGTTTCTTTGTACAGCCCTGGCTGTCCTGGAACTCACTCTGTAGACCAGGCTGGCCTCGAACTCAGAAATCCGCCTGCCTCTGCCTCCCAAGTGCTGGGATTACAGGCGTGTGCCACCACCGCCCGGCATCTTTTAAAATTTTTATTATTATTTTAAATACAGTCTTATGAAGCCTTTTTGTTGGCCTTTACTGTGCATAATTTAGCTAAGGATGACCTTGAACTTAGGATTCTTGTGTCTCCACAGCCTATGTTCTGGCATGCCACCGCGCCACATTTAGTGTTGGGATCAAAGCCGAAGTTTGAGGGTCCTATCTGTGGCAGTTTCATTCACACTTACATTTGGGTCTAGAGACCTTGGGAAATAGCTTTTGCATATTAAGATGAGTCTGCTTATTAATATCTCTTCCATTTTTCTCAGATCTACTTGGGTTTATAGGAATTAGCAAAAATAATAGAACCATCTATGCAACAAATTGTTCCTAGCTATACAACTGACTGAAGGACTTAGACAATAACTGCTGCAAATTGCATTTTCCTTTCTCTACCTGTGGAAATTAAATTTTGCCCAGCATGTTGTTGTGCTGGGAGGACAGAGAAGAATGGAGCCCTAGGGTTGTCCTTCAGTGGGCACAGGTCTGTGTGGGATTTCATTACAATACTAAACTACTGAAGCCAAGGAACATTAGGTTATCCCTTCCCGAACGCTTTTGTCTTTGCGTCTTCAGTGGTCTACAAAATGAAATAAGCACTTTTGCCAAATCCATTTAAAGGAACTTTCTTAAGTCCTTGGCATTCAGTTCAATAAGGTTGATTGCTCGAAGCTTTTTTCCGTTTAAGTTCTAGAGTTTTGCTGTTTGTTAAGTAAAGATAGTACGGATCCAGTGGAAGTGCCAGGGTCTGCAGTTCTCTCTGCAGTGATGCCTTGCTTCCTAACAACGAGCTCTGAGTACAGCAGTAACTCAGTGTGGTCATGACTTATTTTTAAGGTTTTCAGGTTTGTTCATGTGTCTCTCCCATAGCCCCTTTATTTTACCCCCTTTATGTTACCCTTTCTTCCCAAAACTGATAAGTGCTTTTGGAATAATTTACTATTTAGTATAATTTACTATTATACAGAATTTAACCCAGAGTGCTGAGAAGTAGTAATGTTTGTGTTTTCAGAGGATTTTTTTAAACTTTGGCAAGTTTGCAAAACTTTATTAGCTGCACATCATGATCTGGAAATGTGAAGTGTCCCATAAGTGAGTGCCAACTGCGGGGTCAGTCAGTAATCTCGAAATCTCAAGAGCGTTTCGGATTGCAGGCTTGGGTGGCTCATTCTATCCTGTACTACTTAGAAATCAAGTTGTTGACCAGATGGTGGTGGCACACGCCTTTAATCCCAGCACTTGGGAGGCAGAGGCAGGCAGATTTCTGAGTTCCAGGACAGCCAGGTCTACAGAGTGAGTTCCAGGACAGCCAAGGCTACACAGAGAAACCCTGTCTCGAAAAAAACCAAAAAATAAAAAATTAAAAAAAAAATAAAAAGTAAAAGAAATCAAGTGCTTGCCACGTCGGGAAGTCAGTTCAGGAAGATTTCACAAAAGAGAGGCTACGTAATACAATCTCTCAAAAATTAAAACCAACCGATGTAGCCAGGTTATTTTATATGGGTAGGAAAGTCAGAAGCTTAAGTTAGTTAGACATCTGTGTCTGTGTCTATGTCAACACAAGACTGTTCTGTTCTATTCAAACTGGACTTTGTCTCTTCTAGTGCCTTCAGAATACTTTTAGAATCTGATGAAGACAGACTTCTTGTAGTATTTAATCGAGGATTAATCCTGATGACTGAGGTAAATACTAATTGCTTTTACTGTGAATGTGTCTCATTTCCAAGAGTTCCTACTGCATGTATATAAAGAATTTATGCTGAACTGTCTCACACATTGCAGGGTTTTAGTTAGATAGGTTAGTCCTCACTTTATATTTAGGTATATTTAACTAGTTTTATTTATTTTACTTAGTAAATAAAAATGAAATGTGTTTTGTAATCAAGGGTACACATTATTTCCCAAGAGTTTCTTACTTGGCGGAATAAAGACAGGAAAGTATTGTAGTGACTGTGCAAGACTGATGCCTGCAGGTAACTCTTCCCAGGACTCTGAGCTCACAAGGGCGAGATGGCGGAAAGCTATCAGAAGTACATCGTATGGACTCGTTCGTTAGTCCTGTGCTGGAGATAAGATAAAACTGAACACTCAGCACTACATGAATTAAGACATACTATTGGTTTGTTTTTGGTTTTTAAGTTAATCGTATTATAGATTAGGAACTGAGTAAGAAACTACACTTTGAAGGATTTGGACTTTTGCAATGGTTCATGGGGGGAATATTCAAATAGATTACTTCCAGAACCCAAAAGCAAGGGATCTTTGGCTATGATTGAAATGTCTACTCTTTGCTAAGTACTGCACTAGTCAAAAGAATGTAGCAGTTAACAAAACATTCAATTCCTGGTCTGCCAGTTTACAGGTTAAATAGTGCAATAATTGGAATTTTTTAAAAATATGACTAAATTTTCTTTTTATACTAAAATGTTTACATAAAATATAGCTCTGAAGATAAAGGACCTTTAAAATAAAGGTTCCTTTATTTTAAAAGGACTGGAGTCTAAGGAAATGGTTCAGTCAATAAAGTTCTGTTATAGAAGCATGAGCACATGACTCCAGCACCCACATAAAAGCAGGCATCATGCCCCTCACCCCAGCACTGGGAAGCTGGAGAAAAGAAGACCCTTGGAGTTTGCTCTTTAACCAGTCTAGCTGAACATGCAAGCTTCAGGGTCTGTAAGAGACTATGTCCAAAACAACAAAATAAAACAAAACAGAAAGTAAGCAAGTAGGTAAGTGCAGGGGTATGGGGTGTCTCAGTTGGTAAAGGTACTTTCCACAAGCCACTAAGGACAATGGTAGGAGAGAGCCCTGCTCTGCAAATTGTCCTGTACCCGTCCTAGGCACACTGGGTGAGCATGTGTGCACACGCGCGCGCGCACACACACACACACACACACACACACACACACACAAATGTTTTAAAGAAGATTTCTTTCTAAAGGTAAAGAGTAATTGAGGACAGTGCCTGACATACACACACATACATGCACTTCCCATACTTACAGCACACATACAGAACAGCTAAATGGAGAAACCTAACTCAGAAAACAAGTAACATTTGCTTGGTATACATATATACACACATACAATCTGAATCTGAAAATGCCTTTTAGAAGATAAGAATTTCAGTTTTGTCTAAAGTAAAAATGAAATTAAAGGTTTTTAAATTTTTATTTCCTAAATCACTTGTAGTCTTTCAACACATTGCACATGATGTATCATGAAGCTACGGCTTGCCATGTGACTGGAGACTTAGTAGAGCTGCTGTCAATATTCCTTTCTGTGTTGAAGTCTACACGCCCATATCTTCAGAGAAAAGGTTTGGTCATGTATACTTTTTTTTTTAACCATTTTGCTGCCATTGTAGAACTTGTTTTTCAAATGAGAGGCCTCAAAAAAGTTGACTTTTTAGTTTCTGAGCCTATGGTTCCTGAGCTAGTTAGTATTGTACAATGTTTATCATGATCTCATAATGTAAAGAGGGAATGGAATGTTCTTGTATATTTTATTTATACCTACTTAAAAACAATAGGCAAGCATAGTATAAGAATCAAGATTTAGGAGACTGGAAAAGCTTCCACACACAACAATAARTTGAATTTTTTTTTTGTTTTAACCTTCATGGCTCAAAATAAGTCATTTTTAGTGTCAGTWGAAATAAGTATAAAATATGTATTTATAAACACTGKACTTCGTGATTCTAGAAAATGCAACGTATCACTGCCTTATATAACTTGAAAAGCTGAGACAGAAAATCCCTAGAGCTTCAGAATTCAAGACAAGCCTCGGGAAGATCACATGACCTCATCTTAACAAAATGGAATAGAATTGTCACAAAACCAATTTCTTTAGGAGTCTAGCATGTTTCGTGTCATTGGCATGGATTACTGTGGGTAAAGGTGGGTGGAGAGACCCAGTTCCACAGACTGTCCTGTGACTTACACGTGCGCCATGGTACATGCCTAGTCCTCTTCCACCCTTACAGTGCACGCGCACAAATAGTAGTAATCTTGTATAATAGAAAAGATGTAATCTGTTTAGCACACACCTACAGTCCTCACCCTCAGGAGGGTGACCCAGAAGAACTGAAAGTCCCAGGCCAGCCGGGGCTATATATAGCAAGACCTGGTCTCTCCTTGTCCCACCCCACCCCTGCTCCTGCCAAAAAGAAGAGCGGGTTAAATGTAGTAATCTAATAATCTCATGAAATTAATCATTTAGCTTCCACCAAAACATGTTCTATGTAATTAATTTTTGAAACTCTTGATGTTAGTATCACAACAGTAGAAGAAAAATCAGGAGGAACTGTGATTATTCAAAGCCTATTTATATATGCTTTTATATTTGCAGATGTGAAGCAGGCATTAATCCAGTGGCAGGAGAGAATTGAATTTGCCCATAAACTCCTAACCCTTCTTAATTCTTATAGCCCTCCAGAGTTAAGAAATGCTTGCATAGGTAAGTTACTTCAGAAGTAGAAACTGTAGACCAGGATTTCTGATTTTCATATGTTTGGCTTTTTGTTTTATTTATATATGTTCTGATACTAGATTTATAATGTTTGGAAGACAATGTAACTCACACAGACTAGCAGGACCTAAGAAAAACAAGTCATTTTTCAATATGCTGACACACTTGCATGCTAAGTATCTGAGGTCTCTTTCAGTTGTCTGTAGGCCTCTTGCAACTCTAATCTTATGATCCCATATGAAAAGGGTAGAGTCTTGCCAATATTTACAAAGTGGAGCTCACCTGTAAAGGATAAGGTTAGTTCTTTCACTGTGGGTTGTTTGCCTTAAAAATATTTCTCAGTCCATGAAAAGCTGCTTAGATGTGGAGACCAGGAAAGCAGACATAAAGGTCAGACAGTAACTTACTCTTGTGGGCCAAGGACTAGAGTGGGGTGGAGGGTGGACGCAGGGATTGCTTGTTTTGTCTTGCTGAATTTTTTTCTTTTTTTCGAAAAATTTTTAATTAAAAATTTTAAATACTTCACCTAAAAATTATTTTCAGTACCTATAGGCTCTTAAATTCATAATATGTTTGTGAGCACTTATTTATAGAATGATAATAAATCATTCAGGTAAAACTGTTAAAAGAATCTTCATTTTAAATACAAAGTGAAGTTTTTTACTACCTTAGGGGAACCACTTGAAGTAGTGAACATTAGACTGTTAACTGTTAGTAATTTCTCAAAATAGCAAAACCAACTAACTGCCCATCATGAGACTTACTCTTGTGTGGTTACTGGATCARTCCAGCCAAGATCCCAAAGCTCTGAATAGTAGACTGCAGATTATCAGCTGTCTCTCCAGCTATCTCTTGGACCCAAGCTGTTGTGATAGACTTATAATGATAAATATTCGTGGAACATTGCTATTTGACTAGACTACATGGAAGCAAGGAGAATTGGGGAAAAGGGATAGTGTTGTAAATGTTTGTCTTCAGCAATGTCCCTCCGCTGTGTGATCATAGCWTGTGATCCAGATTTGGGCCCCAGAACATCTCTCCCCATGTTAGGAGACACTAGACTCTCATCAGGAGTTATGAGTTCAAAAGCAGTGTTTTAATACTCGAATTGTTTTGATTTTCAGATGTCCTCAAGGAACTTGTTCTTTTGAGTCCCCATGATTTTCTGCATACTCTGGTTCCCTTCCTACAACACAACCATTGTACTTACCATCACAGTAATATACCAAGTACGTATTTTTTTTAGCATAATACTTGGCTATGGTTGGCATGTGTCGTTCTGCACTCTGAAGCTTGGAGATTTATTTTTTCCATTTATTCTTATTGTACACTTTTAATGTCTTAGTGTCTCTTGGACCTTATTTCCCTTGTCGAGAAAATATCAAGCTAATAGGAGGGAAAAGCAATATTCGGCCTCCGCGCCCTGAACTCAATATGTGCCTCTTGCCCACAATGGTGGAAACCAGTAAGGTATGTTGGGATGCCAGGAAAGTCGTATTTCTATAGTACAAGGTAATCTGAGATTTCCCCCTGGCAGTTGAGTCTGATAGATTTATGTGAACATTTTATGAAGGCTAATACTAGATTCATTTGGACTTTTTCCTTTAAGTGCTCTCAAATGTTGATTGATATTTGCACAATCAACAGTAAGCACTAGTTGTTAAGAGTTTTTTCTTCTAAAAAAAAAAATAGCTTAATAGTAGATCTCAGTTTGTTACTAGGCTAAACTGTAGCCATGTCCTGCATTCAAATCTACAAAGCTTAGTTAGGTGCTTGAGATGTTTTCAATTTGGCCATACAGTTAAGACCTGCATACTGTCCCTGCAATCACATTCTTCTTAACTTACCCATAATGTCACTGAGTGATAGACTTATCATCTGGCTTCTGGTCTCTAATGCTTATTCTAAAATAGTGCCAATTCTAAATTATAGAAACAAGCTATGTTAACACAGGATAATTTACCTTAGTTTAAACATTTTTTTTAAATATTTTCCCCTTTAGCTTTCTTTATCCACACCTTCACTCATACTCTCTCTTCCCTACTATTTTTGGATATTAAGTATATTTGAGCAATTTTCCTATGATAAAATATTAAAAATAATTAACATTATAGTTACCCTTATAGAAATACCTTCAAATCTTTCAAAAAATCAAATATAACTCATTCTTCTTGATGATATGTTTATAGCCATGCTAAAGTCTCAGTGCTGTCACTCTTACAGTCTGTAGAAATGATGGGTAATTACAGCTGGTAGATCTGCACACTGAAACAGACCTAGGACAGTTATGATCTTAAGAACACTGGAAACTTGGAATTTAAAACTAGATTCTTTTAGAAGTTAAAGATTTAATTAGTTTTTTACTTAATCTTATTACATTTGCACAAAATATGCTCTTTATTATACAATTTAAGTGCAACCATTTTATCATCTTTAACCTTCAGGGCAAAGATGACGTTTATGATCGTATGCTGCTAGACTACTTCTTTTCTTATCATCAGTTCATCCATCTATTATGCCGAGTTGCAATCAACTGTGAAAAATTTACTGAGACATTAGTTAAGCTGAGTAAGTATAAAAGATGAGCAGTAAATCCACGGAATTATTTTAAGCCCCTAGCCATTCAGGAAGGGGAAAAATACATGACAATCCCTTTATTTTTTTTTTTTTCTTTTTTAAAGTGAATGTTTAAAAATATTAACTAGCATTCTTGGGGATATTTTAACTTTTATTAAGAAAATACCAACTTACTGGTTTCCATTGAATAGTTCTGCCCCAAGTTTCCGCTGGTCTACTAGGAGTGTGGAGCGGGGCTGGTCAGCACTTTGTATTCAGTGGCCTAAGTCCACCATCTTCACAGCAGAATTCAAAAAAAACCCTGCCTTCCTTGGGGGAAAAGCCTAGAGACAGACTTCCCTGGCCCTTATCTCAGGGTGAGTTGAGATCTTTAGTGCCAGCTATCCTTTGGAACTAGGGGTGCCAAAAAGGCTGAGTGGGCTTGGCAGCATGAAGCAGAGGTGCGCATGAGTGACTAGGAGGTAAGTCTCATAAGATGAGGAGACAGATTTGAAAGGAGCCATGTCAGCACTAGAAAACAAGCCCCTCAGTGAGTTATACAGGAGAGGAAATGCTTCAGAGAAGGTCTGTCAGCGCCTCGAAGTTCTCCTTCAGTGAGTTATACAGGAGAGGAAATGCTTCAGAGAAGGTCTGTCAGCGCCTCGAAGTTCTGAACCTCTGTGTCCTGCCTTCTGATTTTACCAAGGATGGGCCAGGATTCTCTCTGGTCTCTATAATTTCATTTCAGAGTGTAGGGAATGATGCCTAGGAAACTGCTTAGGTCAAGAAATAGACTATTAACTGTGCCCCAGAAGGCTTCCTTGTGCTCTATCTGAGCACAGCTCCTTCTTGCCTATGGAAAAGATTTTGGCCATTCCAGGTAGGGCAAAAGATGTGATCAGCCATAGATTTCATTATCTAGGAAGAAGGGAACGGTTACAGCTGTCAGGAATAACTCTTCTTCAGAAAGTCATCTATTGGTAAGTGATTAGAGCATCTTCAATTTTGAAGGCTGTTCCTTCTACTTATTTCATTAGCTGATTGTACCTATGTATCTATGGCTAATGCCAAGATGTGAGACAGTAAAGGTATCTGCAGATTAGCTGTTTCAGAATTATACTTCTGGGTTGTAGCACTTGGTAAAAGTCTGAAACTTTAGCAATAGCAATGATCAGGTGTAAGAGAATCCTCAGGAGCCTTTGTGCTCAGATAGGAGGTGTCTCCAAAGATGCTGACCTTTGGACAACTTCCAGGTAATTGTGTTTATATAATTTATAACAAAGTATGTGAAGAGCTGTTCTTGATACTTGAACAACATTGGCCAAGTAATGAGTGTCGTATCATTTCCTACTG
>BDUI01000236.1:329573-340645 GCA_002335545.1 Apodemus speciosus
GGGCGCAAAGGTAGCTTTCTACATGACGTCACGGGGAGGCGGAGACCAAGACATGGGAAACCGCCACGCGGTGCGTGTGGGAAGCGCCATGTCGTAGGCGCGGCTTCCTACAAAAAGCCATGCCTGTAATCTCTGTTCCGTGGGGCAGAGAGCGGCAGATCTCTTGGGGGCTCTGTCGGCAGCCAGCTTGTCCTAATCAATGAGCCCAGGGCCCCTGTTTCAAAAGACAGGGTGAAATAACTGAGAAATGGCCCCTGGCCTCGACCTCCACCGCCACCCAAACCCTCTGGAATCRGAGAAATACTGCAAGGACAGTGTCTTACACTCTCTGCTCACCTGTCCCCAAACCAAATGTCCCCAGAGATTTTGTTTCTCTCAGTCGCTAGGGCTATAGTGGGTAGTCTCCCCTTTCTCCTTGCTTCCTGGTACTGGTGCCCTCTGTAGACCCTCCCCTGAGTGTGGGGTGATCCGTGACTTGATCCYGGTGAGCAGAACAGGTCAACAGCTGGCTCCCAKGAGCAGAATTAAGACTGCCCATCTTCCTGCCCGCACTCTCCCCACCCCCCACCCCAGCAATGGAAGAAGCAAACAGTTTATACGGTAATATTGTTTTATATTTACAGAATAAATTCCAGGCAGAGGGATTACTGGCTCAAAAGGTGCATACATTAAAAAAAAAAAAAAAAACTAAGCCAGACATGCATAGTATATGGATCTTTATGAGTCCAAGGCCAGTCTGGTCTACATAGTGAATTCCAGGACAGCCAGGGCTACACAGAGAGACACTGTGTCAAGAAAAAAACCCCACAAACTGCCTAATTATCCTCCAGAAACGTTGACAACCAATCCTGCTGTACCATGAAGGAGCCTTTGACTCTTCTAGTTATTCCTCTACCAATATCACCCATTTTCCAGAATTTCACAGATAAGCACATCTTGGTTTTAGATTGGATTAGGGATTCAGAATAAGCATGTAAACTCCTCTCCCTTCGTTTGTTTGTGTGATGTGCTTGCTTTGGAGACAGGGTCTACCAGCCAAGACAGGTGTGGAACTCTGCCTCCATAGTGTCTTCACAGGGCTCTTCGGCGGGGTAGCGGAACGAGAACAGCGCATAAGCTCATATATTTGAATGCTTAAATCTTCAGGGAGTGGAGCTTTGGATTAGGTGTGGCCTTGTTGGAGGAAGTGAGACTCTGGAGGTAGGCTCTGATGTTTGCAAAAGCCCAAGCCAACTGCCTTGATGATAGACTAAACCTCTGAAGCTGTAAGCAAGCCCAGGTAGATGCTTTCCTTTTGAGATGCTGTGGTCATGGAACCTCTTCACAGCAACAGAACATCGACTAACACATGCGGGGTGTCCTTTGTGATGGTGGCTGTGCTGGCTGGTATGTGTCGACTTGACACAGGCTAGAGTCATGAGAAGAAGGAGCTTCTCATGAGAAAGTGCCTCTAGAAGATGGGGCTGTAAGTCACGTTCTTAATCAATCAGTGATCGATAGGGGAGGGCCCAGCCCACTGTGGGTAGAGGCAGTCTTGGGCAGTCTTATGGAGCCCAGAGGTGGTCCTGGGTTCTACAAGAAAGCAGGCTGAGCAAGCTGTGGGGAACAAGCAGTAAGCAGCACCCTCCATGGCCTCTGCATCAGCTCCTGCCTCCAGGTTCCTGCCGTACTTTGAGTTCTTACTCTTTCTGTTGATAATGACTATCAAGTGGAGGTGTAAACTGAATAAACCCTTTCCCCACCAACTTGATTTTTAGTCATGTTGCTTCAACATAGAAATGGTAACTCTAACTAAGACAAGTTTTGGGGTGGACTGTGGGAGGACTTTGGAACTTTAGGCTAGAAAAACCATTGAGTGCTGAGCGCTCAGTGGCTGTTCTGTGGGAGCCTGGAAAGTAAGATTGTTGAGAGCAGYGCTGAGGATGGGGGCCTGGCTTGTGACATTTCAGAGGGAAGTCTAAAGACTGAGATTGTATCATTCTGGCGAGCTGAAGAGTTAGCCATCATTAACAAGAGATTAGCAGCATCGGAGGGAAACCTTCGCATTACTGGGACATTGGATTCTGGTTAGTCGGAGCTAAAACATCAGCAGTGATTGAGATGAGATCATTGAGGTGAAATCTCCTGGGAAGTGTTTCCTTGGGGTCAGCACACAGAAGCTGGGCTCCTGACGTGGCTGAGGGTAGAGCCTGTGCTGGCAGACAGACTTGGTAGTGTAAGAGTCACCCAGGCGGTTTTGAAGGTGTCATGGAGGGGGCTGAAGCTTCACACCATGTGGCAGGGAAAGCCCTGGAGAGAGCCCAGGAGAGGCTGTTAATGAAGTGCAGCCTGGCCTGCTGCAGCCCAGGGCTCCAGAACCGTGGCAGTGTGTGCTGAGGACACCTTTGCCCCTGGTTCTTTGGTCTTGGTGTTTCTTCACAGCAATAGAGACCCCAAGACTAAAGCCTAAATCCTAAACTAAGACCCTGGGCATAACCCCCGGGCTGTGTACATGGTAGGCAAGCAGTCTACCCATGGGCCACACAGCCCCAGGTGCTCTTGGCCGGCTCTGTCCCTCCTGTACTGTCACACCTTCTAAAATAACTGACTTGTCTTGTTCTCACTCCTGTGGTTGAAACAGGGCTTTTGTTGTTATCATTACTGTTGTTCCGTTTGTTTGTTTGTTTGTTTGTTTGTTTGTTTTTTAGATAGAGTCTCACTGTGTAGCCCTGGCTGGCCTTGAACTCAGAGATCATCTGCCCCTGCCTCTGGCGTCCTAGGATTAAAGGTGTCTACCACCACTGCCCAGCTTACCTGAATTTTCCCAATCTCTTAGGAACTAAAATAACTCTTTTGCCATAATGTTTCTGAAAAAGGATTTCTTCACATCCAGGGAACGGGAGGTGAGTAAACACAGCAGAAGCAGGTCTCCTTTTTGGAGAGGACAGTCACACTGTGGGGGCTATCGCACTGGATCTGGAAGTCCAGACCAGAGCAGACTCACATAAGGACACACTGGAACAAGTGCGTCTTGGTGACTTGCTGCCACTCAATAGAATATATTGACGATGACCCCAAGCATCACACAGAGGATGCAGCATTTGCTGATTCTCTGGCCCTCTGTGGGTAGCTCTTTTGTTTTGTTTTGTTTGAGACAGGTTTTTTTTTTTGAGAATGTCCCCCATAAATACAAATATTTGAATTCTTGGTCTTGAGTTGGTAGAACTGCTTGGGAAGGATTAGAACTGTGTTTTCCTTGTTGGAGGACATTTGTTATAAGTTGCCTTGGTGATGTGCGGGACAGTGGACCATCAGAGGAAGTCTGGTAAAGCTGAGCTAGGAGCCCTGGAGGCCCAGAAGGAACAGTAGGAGCTCTGCTTGCTCCCAGCACCAGGCCTCTGCCACCTGTGAAGCCCCCTATAGACTCGGGCCATCCGTCACGTGGGGCAACACCCCAAGGCCTTCCACGTGCAGATGAGGTATCCCTAACATCTCAGACCAGGACAACAGGAGAAGAGGCCGGACCACTTCTCCTTGCTAATGAGTTTCCCAGAGGCCAATAAGGTTCCCTTCCCAGACATTCCTCCCTGCAAAGGGATTTAATCTCAGGCCCACCCTGAGAAGTACGGTTTTAAGTATCCATTTTCCACTGCTCAGAACCCTGGGCTGCCTCTTTTCATCAAGCTCTGCTGTGGGGGGAGCCAAGGAGGCCTTTGCCTGCAGAGCTGCAGCCTAATTCTCCCGTAAAAGGCCTCTGTGCTCCCAGCCACAACCAAGCCTGCATCCAACATGCTACTAACAATCTGCAGGACAAGCCRGAACTCCCCTTCCCCCCAGCCCCGGACTAGCGACTGTCCCCAGCCCTCAGGCCCCAGACTCCGTCCTCTGCTCCTCTGTAACCTGGATGTCCAAGAGCCTGAGAACCTCACGGCCCTGGCCTGGCCGCAGGCCCCAGGACCCCGAACCAGCTCCGGCCCTCCCTCCACTGGAGTGGTACCCCAGGCTTCGCTCCAGTCCAGCACTGCCCCCGGGCGTCCGGAGCGGGGTAAGCACAGTGGTGTCCCGCTCCCCCAAGCCGCCATGCCCAGCGGCGGAGCGGATGAGGGCCAACAACCTTGAAGTCCCGGTGTTTAATCTCAGCAACAGAAAAGTGACAAAGACAACAGGGTTTCGTTATAAAACTCCGACTAGCCTAAGACACAACCTCACTATGTAAACCAGGCTGCCTTCAAATCCAGAAATCTGTGTTGCTCATTCCTCCTGGGTGCTCTTCCACACCCAGTGGGGTGGTTGCTTTGTTTAATATCTCTATTTTTATTTTGTTTGAGACAGTATCGCTTTATGTAGTTCAGGCTGGCCTCAGATTCACATTCCTTCTGCCCCAGCATTGATGCAGGCACCCCCCCCCACACACACACACAGCCCTCATTTGGCATCTTTAGTTGACCCTCTGGCCAACATTACAAGTTCAACAGAGCTAAAATCCACTTTAAAAATAAATCACTAATCTTTCCTCTAGGATTTCCATTCGGGAGTCTCTCTCATCTCCAACCTCAGGAGCTGCCACACCCTGGTCTCCTCCTACGATCACCTGCCAGTGCCACTTCTGTGCCCTTCTCCCCTGAAATGGCCCCAGAGCAATCTCCACATCCTAACCATTCCTGGGTCCCTGCCCCCACCCATTACCGCCATCAACTGTTTGTTACTGCTCTACTTCAACATAAAGAAATGTAAACCTGGGTAAAGACTAAGTAGAGTCTTCATTTGACTCTAAAATAAAAACAAAACCAAATAAATGTAAACAGCATCACAGTACCAATAAAATTCAAATTAACTATAAACTGCTAAATGCTCTTCCTGAGTGCACTGCTGCTGTGTTCCGGTCCTGAGGCCCGTGGACTTCTGGGAGCCTGTGTGCCCGGACCATGACAGCTTCTGACGGAACGTTCACCAAGCCTTGACTAGTACAGGAAATACTCCGACACACGTTTAAGTGTTAATCTCACACGTTCTCTCATCAGTTTAGGATGAAGTAACTTTGGTTCCATGAGGGCAGAGGTGTAAGCAAACCTTGAAAGTGCAAACTTACGCCGGAACACACGGCAAGAGAGCTATATGGGTGAGTCTGATTTTTCCTTAAATGGTAAATATTCATATCAGCATCACAACAATTGTCCAAAGACAGAAGCGGCAGACGGAGGGTGAGCTCAGCGTGGTGTACACACAAATGCAATGCCCCTCTGCTGTACAGGCACGAAGGTGGTGACACCCACATCACCGCGAGGACACTGCCAAATGACACAAGCCAGCCTTTGAAGGGAAACACATRTGAAGTAGTCAGAATCACAGGGACTGGGGGCTAACACTGGGGTTCAGGGGTCCGGTTCTATCAGATGGTTTCTGTGAATGGCTGGAAATGAAGGCCTTATACCAATGTGAATGAATTTACCACCCCTGAGCAATCAGGTATATGTGCGTTTTACCATAATAAGTCAAAATTGGAATGTAAGTTTTAGGTAAAACATTAAAATGCTTCTTGAGAACACAGAGTCTGAGTACTTCACACATCTCTCTCAGCCCAGACCAATCGAACGTGTTCTCCTACCGTGCTCCAGCTCACGTGGGACACTAGCTGCTCAGGACATCCGAGTTACCTGAGTTACCGTCAAGTCTCTGACAGGAGCTCTCAGCTGTAACCAACTAGCTTTCCACACAGACAGGCACCCCTCCCCTCCCCCCCCCAGCCCTGCCCCATGGCATTTGCCCGTGTTTCCTGCAATCCTCTGAAGGCGGCCATTCTGCTCGTGATGAATAGCCCACATTTGAACAGCACACTTTTACCATTTATTAGAGATGAGGTCTTGTTGCATTGCCCAGACTGGTCTCACATAGATTCAAGTCATCTCCTGAAGTAGCTGATACTACAGGTGTGTATCCCTGCCCCTGCCTTTTACAGTCATTTTAAATGACAGAAATCAAGAATGGTTTAATCCTAAAGCTTGCCAAATTTAGCAGTAGGTTTTGTTGGTAGTAGTTTGATTTTTGAGCCAATCTTATAAAGTAATAATCAGTACATGGGGAGGTTCTAGACTATGCGCAACGCACAGAGGACCCCAGCCATAGATTTCAGGGTTCCCATGATTGTAGCTGCAGTGTGATCATGAATGCCTCTGATCAAAGAATCCAAAGTATGGCCTTTCTAAAACACCTGAACAAACATGATACCTACTGCTGTGCTAGACAGGTGTTTAAGGGTATTTATTATAGTCTGCTTACCAAACTCAGATTTGTTTGTTAAAAACTATATTTGAGCTCAGAATTTTACGTACAGAACTTTGCACAGTTCTCTTCTTCCACAAAGGTAGACTACCGTCTGTATCTGCTCACGTCCCGGCCTCCTGCTGCCTGACGCGACCCAGTCCCCTCAGTCGGTCCAAGCTGGTCACAGGTTACACTTGTAGCACAGCGTTTTCTGCACCTCATTTCCTCTCCTTATGTTCTCGAGCATAGCTTCGAGGTGTAGGGTACTCGTTCCCAAGGTCCACAACAATCACCTCCTTAGAAAATGTCACTCCTTTTAAAGGTCTTTTTTGGCTTTCTGTAACTGAAGGAGGTCTGTGGACATGTATGGGTATTTTGTCAGCAAGCTCACCCTGCAAAGAGAATGGAGCCAATGAACAACCTATAGAGAGCAAGGAGCCCCGTGCGCGAGAGCACTGCTAATCTGTACATTGAGAACGAGAAATAGAAAAGGCTTTTCAGCGTGGTCGTCCGCCGTGCTCGGCTCCCTACACTGACGCTGACACTATTTGAGGCACGTAGCCAAAGCTCAGAGCGGTACGGCCCCGAGTCCTGTGTGAGGCCATGGAGGCCTGGTGGGAGCTCATGGGTGGTCGTGCCTGGCTGCAGACGTGGAAGGCCCCAGGACTACGGCGAGGACAGCTCAGCAGCCGTAGGAAGGTTGGGACCTTTCAGTTTTCCATGGGACAGAAGTTCAGATCCTAGGTAAGTGGCGAGGACTTTGACAGCTCTGAGATCCCAGGAGTATAAGAGAAACAATGAAGGGGAAATGTTAGGAAGAACAGGAGTGGGAGAATGAAAGCCCACAGTAGAAGCCTGCAACTTGCCCATGCCTCGTCTAACTATTTAAATCTAATTATGCCCACATGGTGACTCCTCCCCAGTCAGACCTATGCCCTAAGCAAACCCTGAGAGAACGTGTCACCTCATGGTTGGTGTCTCTAGCATTCGCAGGCTCATGTGTCTGTCTGTTTTTGTACTCTTCGGCCTTGATGTTGTTTCCTAAGGACGTATTCATCTCTTCCTTACTCTGCCTTTGCACAAGAATGCCAGGCCTCACTGGCATGTTCATGTTTACGAAGTGCAGTAGGACCCTGGAAAATCATCAAGTGGTTTAAACAAATCCATACATCTTAATCGACATCACCACACATAAAAATGGCTAGGATATCCACATCACTTCATGTTAGTATGTGTGTTTGTGTGCGTGTATGTGTATATGTGTGCAATTCTGTGTGTGTGAGACTGGGTATATAACTGTGTGTGTCTGTGTGTATAACTGTGTATGTAACTCTGCGTGTAACATTGTGTGGGTATGTCTGAATATGTGTGTATGTGTGTATGACTGTGTGTGTAACTCTCTATGTGTGTATATTTATGTGTATGATTGTGTGTAACTGTCTCTGTGTGTATTATGTGTATATGTCTAAGTGTGTATTGTGTGTGACTATGTGTGTGTGTAACTCTCCGTGTATCTGTGTATGTATGACTATGTGTGTATATGTGTGTATGTATACCTGTGTGTCTGTGTATGTATGTGTACATGTGTGTGACTGTGTAACTGTGTCTGTGTGTGTGAGGTATGTGAATATACAGTCTCTTATGTGACTGGGTGTGTGTAGAGTTCAGAGGCTGTTTGTTGCCCATCTGGATGTCATATCTTCACCTTGCTTTTTTTTCGGGGGTGGGAGATGGGATCAGTCAGTGAACCTGAAGTGCACAGCTCCCCTGGGCTGGGATCTGTCTGTCTTTGCCCCGAGTTGGGGTTACAGATGTTAGTCATACTTGCCTTTTTCTGTGGGTGCTGGGAGCCAAACGGGGTGTCACACCTCAGCAGCAAGCCCTCTCCCCGGTCCCTAGACTTACCTGTCTTCTGGTTTGTCCATCTCTGCGTTAGCAGCTAAGCAGTCTTCACCTGTACAGAGGCGCTTCACTGACTCTTCGTCGTCGTGACCTCTATAACTAAAACGACAAGCAAAGCTTCAAAAAAGGAGGCTTGAAGGCATGGCACGGGGCGTTCACTTTTAGACAGGAAACTGGCACTTTCAAACCTCCGACGTGGGATGCCTACTACATTACTTATCCTATTTCAATCGGGGTTTTGAGACAGGGTTTCCCATAGCCTAGGTTGACCTCGAAGTCTCTGTGTAATGAAGAATGACCTTGAATTACGACTCCTCCCGCCTCTCCCTCAAGAATTCTAGGACTACAGGTGTGTGCCCTAGCTATCTAAAATGACCTTGCTCGTTTCTATGTGTACTGGAGACCGGCGGGCTGTCAACACGGGCTTGTACCATTTGTATAGGAAAATCGCCAGTAAGAGGAAGATGCAACTGAAGCAGACGAGCAGGATGATGAAGAACGTGACCGCCGTGGTCTCGAAGGCCAGRCTGTTCGATGTCAGGGCCTCCTCGATTTTCTCAGCCTCGTTTTGTGCAAACATGTTTGTTCAGCCTAGTTTGAATGCAGATTTCTTGTTCTTTATGTTTTCTAGAAACAGAAGGACAAAAGGCTGTTTTCGGGGTTGTTCTCCCTCTGAGGAGCTTCAGGGAGGAGTCTCAGCTTGCATTGGTGGAAGTGACTCACGCGGCCTAATTTCCCTTCATAAAGGCGGTGAGAGGCTGTGGTGGCCGGAGGGGAGACTGAACTTGGACCCACTGCTCACTCAGCTGACCCCCCCTCATCCCAAAATTGCCAAAACCCAAAGGAGCGAGGACTTGGAGCAGCTGGAGACAGACCTAAGTCCCGGTTCTTCTCTCTTAGTGACCTCACAGAAGCATGGAACTGTTGGTCCTGCCCAGGCCCTGACGGCAGGAAGGCCACCAGCCTCTCTGGGGACTGTGGACTCCTGCCATTCTCTGAGGCGTGAGGTGGAGGGCGTTTGGCACAGTCTTAGCCAGTTTTTCAACAAGGATTTTCCAGATTGTAGCTTTCTTCTCCTGACTCAAACCTCACCGATCATTCTTTTCACAGGCAAGATTAATTGATCCGCTTTCTTATGAAACCCACCTCGACCACCAGGTACAAGGTATCTAAGGATTTCTCTCCAGGAGGAATGGCCTGTACTCCTTATCTCATCTCACTGTGTTGGCTTCCTAGAGTCACAACCAGGTGCTGTGAAAGGGAAGCAGGAGTAGAATGAGATGATAAGTCAGAAGATGAACGCAGGCCTGACCTAACCAGGTAGGTAGAGAGTAAACCCATGGCAGAAAGGGCAGAGCTGCAGTTTTCTAGATGAGAGCAAGTTAAGACAGGATGTAACAATACCGGGCGTGGTGGCACAGGCCTGCTATTGGGGCGATGAGGGCTCAGGCCGGAGGATTATGGCTAAAACATCACTTATTAAAACCCCGCTTCAAACAAAACACAGCGCAGCTTCTGCCGACTTCAAAGAGTCCATGGTGAGGCTGGTCAGGGCACTCGGTCCACTGCGTTGTTACTTCAGAGGACCATGGATGGAGACTTTGTAATGAACAGAAATGTATTCCTCACACCGGAAGGTGTAATGTAAGCCTGAGATCAAGGAGCCTGCAGGTTGGGGGGGGAGGCTCCTCTCTGCCAGTCATTGCCTTCCTTGCAAGATCCTCCCTAAGGAAGGAGTGCTCCACTCTGTGTGCTCCACATCCTCCTGGCACAGACTCTTCTCTACAGATTTTGCCTGTCCACAAGGGCTCTGCCAAATACCGCCCAAAAGCCCCAGCCCTGCTGCTCTGGGGACAGAGCGTCAATAGTGAATTTTGGGGAGATAACTTCGTATCACAGCAGAGGTCTCTGACTGGACCAGARCATCAGCGTCTCATCCAGAAAGGTGAGACTCCAACCTTTCCAACCGTGGAAGGGGAGAGGGGAGCTGGAGGTCAGGTTTGTCCAGCCTGAGGACAGTGGTGCCTAGAACCTAGCAGAGCTGGGACAATTCCTGGAGGCTCCTGGATGAAGGTACCCAGTTTTTCCCACGCTCCTGATCCTGGGCCGTGGGGCCTGCAGTCTGTTCCTGTCTCCGTACGTATCAAGGCTGCTTCTGAGAGATAGAAATGATTTGTTTTGATCTACTAATGGCTGTGCAAGTTGATACATATGCAAACTCATATACCCTGTCCTCTCTGTGGACACTGTCGCAGTGTGAAGGGGAATGGGACATTTCCAGGCCTTAGTGTGAGTACAGGGCAGACAGCAGTGCTGGAGGGCGGTGCACTTCTGTGAGCTGCTCCTGCTTCCAGAATCAACACTACAGATGGACAGACAGACAGGGTAAGCCCGAGAGTGCCTAAGCCTGTCCCCAGGGGCTTTCATTGAAAGCAATGTGACAATGGATATTGTAAGTTTGTATGTATTGTTTATATAATTCTGGGAACTGGGAAGATATGCAAATTTGGTTTTTAAATTATATTCAAATGCATCAGACCGTAGCGCAGGACGCTGTCCAGTCACTTGAAGATGGCTCTCTAGAGCCTAACCACAAATGCCTGCTTGAGGAGATGTGGAGGCAGGAGAGTCCAGTCAGTTCAGCAGGGGGCGAGAACTGTAAGCACACACCAGGCTGGAGAGGCTCAGTGAAGCCGGCCCTAGCTGCGCTTTTCAGAGAACCGGAATGGGGTCTCCAGCACCCACATCAGACAACTCACACTCACCCAGATCTCCGGCTCCAGGGAAGCCACTGCTGCTTCTGTGGGGTTCCCTTTCCTTGAAGGTGGTTGGCCACCAGCCCACGAGGGTAAGAGGAGCAGAGGAATGTGTGTGTGTGTGTGTGTGTGTGTGTGTGTGTGTGTGTGTGTGTGTGCAGGTTTCCCTATGGA
>BDUI01000237.1:24344-37346 GCA_002335545.1 Apodemus speciosus
ATACTTTGGTCTTCCTTCTTGAGCTTCAGTTGGTCTGTGAATTGTATCTTGGGTATTCTGAGCTTTTGGGCTAATATCCGCTTATCAGTTAGTGCATACCATGTTATTTCTTTTTTGAGTGGGTTTCCTCACTCAGGATGATATATTCTAGCTCCATCCATTTGCCTAGAAATTTCATGAATGCATTGATTTTAATTGCTGAGTAGTATGCTATTGTGTAAATGTACCAATTTTTTTGTATCAATTCCTATGTTGAGGGACAGCTGAGTTCTTTCTAACTTGTGGCTATCAAAAATAAGGCTGCTATGAACATATTTCGACATGTGTCCTTATTACATGTTAGAGAGTCTTCTGGGTCTATGCCCAGGAGTGGTATAGCTGGGTCCTCAGTTAGTACTAAGTCCTGTTTTATGAGGAACCACCAAACTGATATCCAAAGTGGTTGTACCAGCTTGCAATCCCTTTATCAATGAAGATGTGTTCCTCATTCTTCACATCCTTACAACATCTGCTGTCTCCCAGGTTTTTGATATAAGCCATTTTTTTCTGGTCTGAGGTGGAATCACAGGGTTGTTTTGATTTGCATTAATTAATTAATCATTTAATTCATTAATTGATTTAATTTTGATCAAGGATGTTGAATATTTGTTTAGGTGCTTCTTAGCCATTCAGTATTCTTCAGTTGAGAATTCKTTGGTGAGCTCTGTACCCCATTTTTAATAGGGCTATTTGGTTCTTTGGAGTTTAACTTCTTGAGTTCTTTGTATATATCGGATATTAGCCATCTATTGCATGTAAGATTAGTAAAAGTCTTTTCCCAATCTGTTGATTGCCGTTTTGTCCTATTCACCGTGTCCTTTGCTTTGTTATTTTATGAGGTCCCATTTGTCAATTCTTGATCTTATAGAATAAGCTACTGGTGTTTTGTTCAGGAAAATTCCCCATGTGCCCATGTACTCCAGGCTCTTCCACAATTTCTCTTCTATTAGATTCAGTGTATCTGGATTTATGTGGAGGTCTTTGATCCCCTAGGTCTTGAGATTAGTACAAAGAGATAAGAATGGATCAATTTGCATTTTTAACATGTTGTTTGCCAGTTGAACCAGAATTATTTGTTGAAAATACTGTCGTTTGGATGGTTTTAGCTCCTTAGTCAAAGATCAAATGACCATAGGTCTGTGGGTTCATTTCTGAGTCTTCAATTCTATACATTGATCTCCCTGCCTGTCTCTGTACCAATACCATACAGTTTTTATCACTATTGCTCTCTAGTAGAGCCTGAGGTCAGGGCTGTTGATTACTCCAGAAGTTCTTTTGTTGTGCAGAAAATTCTCTGTTTAAATATGTACTCCATTAATTAGATTCTTTTTTTTTCTTTATATATCACTTCTTAAATTCTCTCTATATTTTGGAGTTTAGTCCTTTATCAGGCATGTTGGTGTTGAAAATCTTTTCCCATTCTTTAGGCTGCCATTTTATTGGAATGATAATGTACTTTTTCTTACAGAAGAGTTTCAATGTAGGTTCCTCTTTTTAATTGTTGGTCTTCTTGATGCCTGTGCTGTCAGTATTCTGTTCAGAAAACCTTCTGTGCCAATTATGTCAAGGTTATCCTTAATTTTCCTTCTATCAGATTCAGTATATATGGTTTTATGTTGATATTCAAAGCCATTTTTGCTTCAGTTTTGTTTGGAACATAAATTCAAACAATACAATACAATGAAATACATGASACAGAGATGTTGAGGTGAAAGCCTGCTAACTCAGAAAAGTAGAAAAAGCATGCAGCTGGCCTTTTTCCTCAGCAAATGCCCTAAATGAAAAGAACCTCTCCTTTTCCATGCCATCTCAAAACCCCTTCAAACTTATGTACTCCTCTTCTGCTTCCTCTGTGTCTCTACACCTCCTCCTGATTTTCTATCACTGTCTAAAGGATTTTCAGAGGTTCAATACCTGCCAAATAGTTGTTTCTTCCACCTCTTGGCCTATGATTGACTATACTTATTCCTTTTTTTACACTAAACAATGTATGCTCAGGCTAAGCCATACCACATCTAGAAACAGGGGTTTTCAATAAATACACATACTCAGGAATGTTTCCCACTTTTTGCATATAAAAATAATTCTAACACATTCACTATTTATGATAATGAAGCTATTTCTTCCAAGCTTTCCATAATCTCCAGCTTGGTTTAATTTGTCAGTTTTAGGATCAAGTTATTTTGACTTCAAATTTTTGTAAAATGTTTGTGCTGGTTTCGTATGGATGCAACAATTTGAATATCCTGAGCAGTTTGTAGTACAAAGCTGATCTTCGGATGGTGTTTCTCAAATTAGTGCAATTTTATTTAGCTTGAATATAGTAGTCACCACAAACATGTCCACTGTTTGTCCAGAGACTTGTGTCAGGTTTTCCCATTGGTTAGCATTATCACAATCCAGGTGTTTTCATCATTTCAGAGACCCATCATCTTCTGAGAGACCTCAAAGGCTCTTTTCAGGAATGGTAGATAACTGAATTATTTAAAATACCATATTAATCAGATCTCAGAATGTTTTAAGGAGCACAATCTCTTATGTACACCATAGGCACACAAATTTTGTTCCCAGTTACATTCTTCAGACTCAAACCTAAAAATACATACAGGAAGCTGGATTCAGCTCACTTCTAAAAATGTTTAGTACTCAGTATGACTACTTGTATCAGAACAGAAAGCATATATATATATATATATATATATATATATATATATATATGTGAAAATCTTATAAAATTTTAGGTCATGTTTACACTTTTTGAAAAGTTTCAGAGTGTCAAATGAAAGCCAAGAGTTTGAGAGTAGTGGCAATTGAATAGTCCTATATTTTCTCCACTTAATTTTAGAGTTTATTTGCTTTGCATCCCACTCACTCCTCCTGTTCTGTGCCCCCTCCCATCTACAATTCTTCCTCCATCATCTGTCCTCTTCTCCTCTGTGCATTGGTGAGGGTCCCCTGGCTTTTCTTTCCCACTCCGGTACTTCCTCTCCCATTGAGACCAGACAAGGCATCCCAGGGTATAGAACACTTTTCGAATCCAGGCAAATGCTTTTGTGATAGCCCCCATTCCAGTTATTTGGGAATCACATGAAGACCAAGTTGCATATCAGCTACATATGAGTAAGGAAGCCCAGTTTCTGTATGTATTTTCTTTGTGGTCCTGCCTCTGATAGTCCAAAGTGTCCAAATTAGTTGACACTTCGTCTTCCTGTGGAGTTCCTATCCCCTTTGGGCTCCACAATACTTTCTCCTATTTTCCATAAGAGAGCCTAAGCTCCATCCACTGCTTGGATATGAGTGTCTGTCTCTGTTTGAGTGAGGAACTGGATGAAGCCTCTCAGAAAACAATATATTTCTGTCTGCAAACATAACAGAGTGTCATTAATAGCATTAGGGATTGGTGTTTGCCCATGATATGTTTCTCAAGTTTGTCTGGTTATTGGTTTCCATTCCCCAAATTTTTGCTCTTTCTCTATTCCTGCATTTTTTGTAACCAGGTTATATTTAGGGTTGAAAGTTTGGTGGGTGTATTTATGTCTCATACCATTGGGGTTCCTACCTTGCTACAGGAAATGGCCTCTTCAGGTTCTATATCCCCAGTGAAGTGAGTCACAGCTAAGGTCACCTCAATTGAGTCATGGATGTTTTGCTTATCCTAGGTTGTAGAGATGGCCCCTCACCTCCTTATCCCATCTGTTTTGGATTTCCATTCTTTTTCATGGCCACCGATCCATCTCTCCTGTCCTTCCCAACAAGATTATAAACCCTTGGTTTCCCTCCCAAGCCTTTTCCAGCTCCCTCACATCTATCTTCCCTTATCTCTGAATCAAGCCATACTGCCCTGAGTAACCTTCAATACCAGGGAGTACCTCCATTCTCCTGCCACCTCTCCTCTACCTCTATCAGACTCCTGAACCATACAGGTAAGCTTCAATCCAGTAACCCGTATCCCTTGTATCCCTTGCTCTCTGAGCCAAACCATGGTGCTCTGATCATCCTGGTATCTCAGTAGGACCTCCTTACTCCAGCTGCAACTCATACCACAATCAGATTTGAGACTTCTGAATCATGCTATTTGGGTTCCATTCCTTCACTCATCTTCCCTGATGGCTGACCTCTCTGGGTCAAGCCAAACTGTTCTGAGCAGGCTGCTAAACTAGGAGAACAATCATTTTCCCATCACTTAAACTTCACCTCCATGAGACTCCTGAACCATACAAGTAAGCTTCCCTTCCTCCACCCATCTTCTTTGCTTTCCAAATCCTGTATGTCAAGCCAAGCTGTCCTGAGCAGTCGGCTATCTCAGGGGAGAACTCCATTCTTCAGCCACCACTCAGCCCACATTCATTGGACCTGAGGACCCTAAACCATACCCACATGTAGGTCAGGAACAATACTCCCCAAGGATACTCATCAGAAGTCTGTCACACCAGTACCACTGAAATACACCCTCTTCCCAATACTTACTACAACAAGAACATACAGTGAGCAAAACCATCCTAATAGCAAAAGGCCATTGAAAAAAACATAATCAAAAAGTCTCTTATTAATGTTTTTGTTGTTCTCTGTCTTATACTAGGTGTCTCTTCTTATATGAGACAGGGATTGCATATTATTCTTTAACAAGTGGCCTTGGTTTTAAGAAGGAAAGAACCATGCTCATGTCTACCCCAAGGCAGCTTTACCTTTTAAGTGGATTGGGACCACATAAAGTTCCTTTTCCCCTTATGAATGTACAGGACAGTGGAGACAAATAGGATGTGGGGGATGCCACTTTAAAATGTATTCTTTTTCCTCAGGAAAATTTCTCTTGATAAGCCTCCCTTTTTATTCAGGTGTTTCACTTGTCCACTGGTATCCAAATTTCTTATTTGGTTGCTTTTAATTATCAGGAAAGAAAAATCAAAACCTTGCCTTAAACCAACACCAAGGGGGTTCTATTTTGGCAATGAAAAAGTAATTGCTTTCATTGGTACTTTAAAATAATCTTTTGAAACTTTCATTCTGCCTTTTGTAAGTGGCTTTTAAAAGTAAAATCCTGTAATTCTTCCTTCCTTCCTTCTTTCCTTCCTTCCTTCCTTTCTTTCTTTTTCTTTCTTTTAATAGATATTTGCTTTATATACACTTCAACTGTTAACCACTTTCCTTTTTTCCCCCTCTGAAAAGCCTCTGTAACTTCCTCTGCCCTCTGTTCACCAACTAATCCACTCCCACTTTACTGTCCTGTCATTCCATTACATTGTGGTATTGAATATTCACAGGATCAAGAGCCTGTCCTCTCATTAATATCTGACAAGGCCATTCTCTGCTATATATGCATCTGGAGGCATGGGTTCCTCCATGTGTACTCTTTGTTGATGGTTTAGTCCCTGGAAGCTCTGGGGGTATTGTTTGGTTCATATTGTGGTTCCTCCTATAGGGCTGAAAACGCATTCAGCTCCTTGAGTCCTTTCTCTAGATCCTCCATTGTGGACCTTGTACTCAGTCGATTGGCTGGCAATGAGCATCAACTTCTGTATTTGTTAGACCCTGGCAGAGCTTCTTAGGAGACAGCTATATCAGGCTCCTGTCAGTTAGCACATGTTGGTATCCACCATAGAGTTGGGGTTTGGTAACTGTATATGAGATGGATCCCCAGGTGTGGTAGTCTCTAAATGGCCTTTCCTTCAGTCTCTGGGACACATTTTGTCTCTGGATCTCCTCCAGTGGGTATTTTAAGCCCCCTTCTAAGAAGGACTGAAGTATTCACACTTTGTTCTTCCTTCTTCTTGAATTTCATTTGGTCTGTGAATTGTACCTTGGGTATTCCAAGCTTTTGGGCTAATATCCACTTATCAGTGAGTATATACCATGTGTGTTCTTTTGTGAATGGGTCACCTCACTCAGGATGATATTTTCTAGTTCCACCCATTTGCCTAAGAATTTCATGAATGCGTTGATTTTAATAGCTCTAATCCATTATGTAAATGTATCACATTTTCTGAATCCATTTCTCTGTTGAGGGACATCTGGGTTCTTTCTAGCTTCTGGCTGGTATGACTGGTATGAACATAGTGGAGCATGCGTCCTTATTACATGTTGCATGATCTTCTGGATATATTCCCAGGAGTGGTAGAGCTGGGCCCTCAGGTAGTACTATGTCCAATTTTCTGAGGAATCAACAAACTTATTTCCAGAGTGATTGCATCAGTTTGCTATCCCACCAGAAGTGAAGGTGTTTTCCTCCTTTTCCTCATCTTAGCCTGCATCTGCTGTCCCCTGTGTTTTTATTCTAAGCCATTCTGACTAGTGTGAGGTTGATACTCAGGGTTGTTTTTATTTTCGTTTCCCTGATGACTAAGGATGTTGAACATTTAGATGTTTCTCAGTTGAGAATTCTTTGTTTAGCTCTGTACCCCATTCTTTCATAGGGTTATTTGGTTCTCTGGAGTCTAACTTCTTGAGTAAGTTTTGTATATTGCATATTAGTCCTCTCTCAGATGTAGGATTGGTAAAGATCTTTTCCCAATCTGTTGGTTGCCATTCTGTCCTATTGACAGTGTCCTTTGTCTTATAGAAGCTTCCACAATCTTAGGAGGTCCCATTTATCAATTCTTGATCTTAGAGGATGAGCTATTGCTGTTTTGTTGAGGAAATTTTCCTCTGTGTCCATGTGCTCCAGGGTCTTCCCCACCTTTTCTTGTATTAGATTCAGTGTATATGGATTTATGTGGAGGTCCTTGATCCACTTGGACTCGAGTTTTGTACAAGGAGATAAGAATGGGTGAATTTCCATTTTTACATGCTGACCACCAGTTGATCAAGCACCATTTGCTAAAAATGCTTTCTTTTATCTACTGGATGGTTTAAGCTACTTTGTCAAAGATCAAGTGATGGTAGGTGTGTCAGTTCATTTCTGGGTCTTCAATTCTATTCCTTTGATTTCCCTGCCTGTCATTGTAACAATACTCTGCATTTTTTTTTTTATCATGATTGCTCTGTAGTATAGCTTGAGATCAGGGATGGCAATTCAGCAAGAAGTTCTTTTATTGTTGATAACAGAAGATCTTTCTCTCTTCTGAGATTTTCTTAGATTTCTTTCTCCAGAGACTTGAAATTCATTTCATACAGATCTTTCACTTGCTTGGTTAGAGTTGCATCAAGGTGTTTGATATTATTTGTGACTATTTTGAAGGATGTCATTTACCCAATATCTTTCTCAGCCTGTTTGTACTTTGAGAAGAGGAAGGCTACTGATTTGTTTGAGTTAATTTTATATCCAGCCTCTTTGCTGAAGTTGTTAATCAGGTTTAAGAGTGCTCTGGTGGAATTTTGGGGTTCACTTATGTATACTATCATATCATCTGCAAATAGTGATATTTTGACTTTTTCCTTTCCAATGTTTATCTTTTTACCTAATTTAGTTGTCTAATTGCTCTGGCTAGGACCTTGATTACAATATTAAACAGGTAGGGATAGAGTGGGTAGCTTTGTTTAGTCTCTGATTTTTGTAGGATTGCTTCAAGTTTCTCTCCATTTACTTTGATGTTGGCTACTAGTTTGTATATTGCTTTTACCATGTTTAGGCATGGGCCTTGAAATCCTGACCTTTCCAAGACTTTAATCATGAAGAGGTGTTGGCATTTGTTAAATGCTTTCTCCACATCTAATGAAATGATCCTGTGTTCTTTTTCCTATGAGTTTGTTTATGTAGTGGATTACACTGATGGATTTCCATATATTGAACCATCTCTACATCCCTGGGATGAAGCCTACTTGATCATGGTGAATTATTGTTTTGGTGTATTCTTGGATTTGTTTGGTAACAATTTTATTATTTTTGCATTGATATTCATAAGGGAAATCTGTCTTAAGTTATTTTTCTTTGTTGGGTCTTTGTATGGTTTAGGTATCAGAGTAATTGCTGGCTTCATAGAATGAAGTAGTTAGTATTCCTTCAGTTTCTCTTTGTGGAATAGTTTGAAGAGTAATGATGGTATTAGGTCTTCTTTGAAGGTCTGATAGAAACATGCATTAAGCCCATCTGGGCTTTGTTTGCTTATTTGTTTGTTTGTTTTGTTTTGTTYATGAGACTATTAATGACTGCTTCTATTACTTTATGTGATATGGGATTGTTTAGATCATTTATTTGATCCTGATTTAACTTTGGTATCTGGTATCTTTACAGAAAATTATCCATTTCATCGAGATTTTTCCATTTTGTTGAGTATAGGCTTTTGTAGTAGGATCTGATGATTTTTTGGATTTTTTGGTCATTATCTCTTGTTATATCTCCCTTACATTTCTGATTTTTGTTGATTTAGAAACTGTCTCTGTGCCCTCTGGTTAGTTTGGATAAGGGTTTATCTATTTTTTTWTTTTTTTATTTTTTCAAAGAACCAGCTCCTGGTTTCATTGATACTTTGTATAGATTTTTGTTTGTTTGTTTGTTTATACATGGTTGATTTGAGTCCTGAGTTTGATTATTTCCTGCTGGCTACTCCTCTTGGGCATATTTGCTTCTTTTTGTTCTTTTTCTTTTAGAGCCTTCAGATGTATTGTCAAGCTGCTAGTGTATGGTCTTCCCAGTTTCTTCTTGGAGGCACTCAGGGCTATTTGTTTTCCTCTTGGCACTGCTTTCATTCTGTTCTATATATTTGGGTATGTTGTGCCTTCATTTTCTTAAAATTCTAAAGTCTTTAATTTCTTTATTTCTTCCTTGACCAAGTTATCATTGAGTATAGTGTTGTTCAGCTTCCATGTGTATGTGGGGTTTGAATTGTTTCTTTTTTATTGAAGACCAGAATTAGACTGTGGTGATCTGATAGAATGCATGGGGTTATTTCAATCTTCTTATATCTGTAAGCCCTCTTTTGTTACTGTCAATTTTGGAGAAGGTACCATGAAGTCTGAGATAGAAAGCATGTTCTTTTGTTTTAGTGTAAAATGCTCTATGGATATCTGTTCAATTCATTTGGTTCATAACTTCTGTTAGTTTTATTCTGTCTCTGTTTAGTTTCTGTTTCCACTAACTGTCAATTGATAAGAGTGGAGTGTTGAAATCTCCCACTATTATTGTGTGAGGTGCAATGTGTGTTTTGAGCTTTAGTAAAGTTTCTTTTATGAATGTAGGTGCCCAGGCATTTGGAACATAGATGCTCAGAACTGAGAGTTCATCTTGGTAGATTTTTCCTTTGATGAGTATAAAATGTACTTTCTTATCTTTTCTTATAACTTTAGGTTTAAAGTCAGCTGTATTCAATATTAGAATGGCTACTCTAGCTTGTTTCTTGGGACTATTTGAGTGGAAAATTGTATTCCAACCTTTTACTCTGTGGTAGTGTCTGTCTTGGTCACTGAAGTTAGTTTCCTGTATATAGCAAAATGTTGCATCCTTTTTTATGTATCCAGTCAGTTAGTSTATGTCTTTTTGTTGGTGAATTGAGTCCACTGATATGAAGAGTCATTAAGGAAAAGTGGTTGATGCTTCCTGTTATTTTCGATATTAGGGGTAGAATTATGTTTATGCAACTATCTTCTTTTTGGTTTGCTAAAAGAAGATTATTTTCTTGTTTATTCTAGGGTGCAGTTTCCCTCCTTATATTGGAGTTTTCCATTCACTATCCTTTGAAGGGCTGGATTTGTGAAAAGATATTGTGTAAATTTGTTTTTGACATGGAATACCTTGGTATCTCTGTCTATGTTAATTAATACTTATGCTTTGTATAGTAGCCTGCTTTGGCATTTGCATTCCAATAGGGTCTGTATGACAACTGCCCAGGATCTTTTGGCTTTCATAATCTTTGGTGAGAAGTCTGGTGTAATACTGATAGTTCTGCCTTTATATGTTACTTGACCTTTTTCCCTTATGGCTTTTAATATTTTTTTGTTGTTTTGTGCATTTGGTGTTTTAATTATTATTTGATGGGAGGAAATTCTTTTCTGGTCCAATATATTTGGAATTCTGTAGACTTCTTGTATTGTGGGCATCTCTTTCTTTAGGTTATAGAAGTTTTCTTCTATAATTTTATTGAAGATTTTTACTGGCCCTTAAATCTGGAAGTCTTTGCTCTCTTCTATACCTATTATCCTTAAGTCTGGTCTTCTCATTGTGTCAATTTCGTGGATATTTTGAATTAGGAGCTTTTTGCCTTTTTCATTTTCATTGAATATTCTGTCAATGTTTTCTAAGGTATTTTCTGCACCTGAGATTCTCTCTTCTCTCTCTTGTATTCTGTTGTTGATGCTTGTATCTGTGAATCCTGATTTCTTTCCTAGGTTTTCTATCCCCAGAGTTGTTTCCCTTTGTTATTTATTTATTGTTTCCACTTCCCTTTTTAGATCCTGGATTTTTTTGTACAAGTTCTTCACCTGCTTGGTTGTGCTTTCCTTTAATTCTTTAAGGGATTTTTGTATTTCCTCTTTAAGGGATTCTAGCTGTTTACTTGTGTTCTCCTATATTTCTTTTTTATTTATTGGATATATTCTTTATTTACATTTTATTTCCTGTATTTCTTAATAGGAGTTATTTATGTCTTTCTTGAAGTCTTCTATCAGCCACATGAGATGTGATTTTAAATTCAAATCTTGCTTTTCCAGTGTGCTGGGGTACCCAGGACTTGCTGTTGTGGGAGAACTTGGCTCTGATGATGCCATGTAGCATCGGTTTCTGTTGGTAATGTTCTTGTGTTTGCCTTTCACCATCTAGTTATCTCTGGTGTTAGTTGGTCTTGCTGTCTCTGCCTGGAGCCTGTTCCTGCTGTGGCTCTGTAAGCCTTTCTCAGTGCTCCTTGGAGATCAGCTCTCCCCTGCACAGGGGACTGTAGAACAGCCCCAGCTCCCCTGTTCACATTTCATTCAAAAGGATCATGTCCCAGCTGTTCCATCATTCCCGTGCCCTGTGTGCTCCTGTCTAGACCAGTGTTGGGTAGACACTGGAGAGAAAATGGCTATCTCATCTCCATGCTTGAGAGTCAGAGCACTCCTTGGAGGCCGGATCTCCTCTGCACAGAGGGTTGTGGAACAGCCCATCTCCCATGTGATAAATCTTGTAATTCTTATGTGCAAGCTTCTGCTTCAGAATATTGGGATTAATATTATGTGCATGACGAGTTTAGAATTAATGATGTGAATGACTGCCTGGCTACAGATTCCTTTTAATAATTATTCTCATAGATTTTTTACAGGTTTAATTTTCTTTTCCTCTCCTCTTCAATTTTTTACTGTAAGGGTGTAAGCCTTCAAGTTTTTCTAATGTGTAATTGATAATTCTTGCTGATTTCTTCTGAAAATTTCACTGGCAAGTTTTAATATTCTTTTCTTAATTAAAAATAATTACAATTTGTCAAGTATTTCTTTACTTTGATGTTTTGTCTGTGTTGCCTGTAAATAATAAGCTTGCTACATATAAGTTTATGCCTTTGGTAAGTTTTGCTATGTTTTGCCATTTCCATCCGTGCTTCCCATGATATCTTTGGGATTTACATGCCAGTTAGTGCATTTCTACCTTGATGTCCATATTGATGTACCATCCATTTCCTAAACGCATGCAATGAGTTGGAGATGATAAAAGATTTCCCTTTTGCATTTCTGTTTTTCTTATATCTAATAGTGCTGTACTGATTTTATTTCTTTTTTAGTACTAACAATTCTATCCCGATCAAAGGCTACTACTACCCAGTATGTTTTGTTTTTGCTTGTTTGTTTTGTTTGTTCTTTCATCAGTGATTAATGAACCAGCAGTAACCAATGCATTAGACATATATTGTGATCATTCCATAGGCCCCAAAAGTTCTCTCTCTACATGTATTTTTGGGGGAGAAATGTGTAGTATATAGAATTGGATTATATGTAACTGAGCTCTTTCATTAATGTCTAAAGGCACAGATCACTTTGCTACAATATGAGATTCAAGAAGGAATTTGGGTAGGTACCAGTTCCAATGTAATACCTTATGTTTCCATATCTAAGCCTACAAAGGACTTTGTTTTGAACACTGTAAGGGGCCCATTTAGGACCTTAGGATGGTTGTCCATATCTGAGGTTCTCCTTGCCTCATAAAAGTTCCATATTCTTTTTCTCAAAGACATAATATTCATCCTCCTATAGAATTTGGTATAGAAGCCAMTGGCAAATGGTACATTACTCTTGGCTTTATTAAGAGTTCCAGCTGCCAATTTACCAGTAAATATGATATTAATTATTAGGGTACCAACTGATTCAATACTTGTTTTAGCTGCATGCATGGTGATGAGAGTACTGATTGTTGCAAATGCTACACTTTAATAATTTCCTTGTTGGAAATTAACTTCTTTTATAGTAAATTTGTATGGTGGTTTTGTTTTAATATGTAAATACTRTACACAATTTCTCAAGTATGTAAACATTCCAAATAGGAGTTCTATCTGACTTTAATTCTGGGTGGTGGGACTAAAGGCATGCACCACCAACAACTTGATCACTCTAACTCTAAAATTTAGAACACTTTTAACTTATAGAGATCTGCCTGTTGTGGCTAGGATTAATGGCATGAACTATTACCATCCTTTTCAAATATTTTAGGTTAGCTCCAAATCATCCAACTCCTACACACTTAGAAAATACATTTAACTTTGATAAACCTTTGAATATACTTAAAATATTTTAAATCTCTTACATGTGTTTTTAATATGACCAAGCCTATTCAGTAAGTCAACAGTTTTTCCAGTGCAGGAGTGAGGATTGAAAAAAAAGATATGCATTTCTCAAATGACTAATGATGGTGAACATTTTTAAGGTGTTCTCAGCCATCCAAATTTCAAGTGAGAAGTCTTTGTTTAGCTCTCTACTCCATTTTTGATAGGGATATTTGGTTTCCTGGGTCTAACTTCTTGAGTTCTTTGTATACATTAGATATTAGCTCTCTGTCAGATGTAGATTTGGTGAAGATCTTTTCCCAATTTGTTGGTTGCCGATTTGTCCTTTTGACAGTGTCTTTTGCCTTAC